>CM042237.1:11028053-11115553 GCA_023566465.1 Cottus gobio
TGTGTGTGACAGCACATCAGCTGTGTTCATCTGATTGATTGTAATATATGTTTAAATTCATGCACATGTGTCTGCACCTAGATATTTGTGTGTGTGTGTGTGTGTGTGTGTGTGTGTGTGTGTGTGTGTGTGTGTGTGTGAACAGAGGAAGCTCAGTATTGATGAGTCCTTAGACCTTCCATCCATCAGTGTGCTGACCTTTTACCCCAAAAAGCCTTCAAATTAGCCATTAATGGTTCAGCCCAGAAAGAAGAGGATGACAGCGAGTGGCACAGCCCTAAGTGGGAATTGTGTGTGAGTGGTTGTGTTGCGTCTTTCTGCAGAACAATTGCGACCACGCTGGGCACAAAGTGTTTGTCTTTGTGAGAATATGCTGCTTTAACACACCATCATCAGCATATTAGGTCTATTTTAAAAGAATGCTCTTCAGTTTGCTGACAGTCATGATTCTCCCGACCCTCTGTCCCGCCAATCACAAGCTCCCCTCTGAGCTGCCAAAATGAAAGGTTAGATTTGTATTTCCAGTCGAGTGAATACACTGCCCCGAGCATCTTTCAGCTGCCCCAGCTGGTCCAGCTTGTCAATAGGCACTAACGGCTCCTTTTTCAATTACAGACCAAAAGAGGACGCTCTTTACTCTGAGTGAAATGGTAACAAAATGAAAGAAAGCATGTGCTCTTATCATAGGCATAGTTTCATTTGTTAAAATGACTAATCAGATTATACAAGTGGAGCCAAAAGTAAACTTTTGGCTCCACTTATATTCAAGTATATTCCCTGTTTTGCAAAACATATACATTTTGAACATTATGCCTGACACAAGCCTGTGCTGCAGTAGCCTTCCATATGTTGACCTCTTCTGAGTTAAATGTGCTCATATATATATATAAAACTGGTGTAGAAGTGTGTCCATACATTCATTTGAATTCCATCTACATTAATCCTCCTCTGCGTCTCTCTGCCTCTCTTTATCTCTGCTTCGCTGATGGAACAAGGTGATGCTCCTGCCGTTGTTTTACATCAACACACATTCACTCACACAAACAACTACACACCCGCGCCGACAGGCCGGCTGAGTGGATCGTTGAGGGAAAGTGCACAGAGAGAGGAATGATATGATATGTGTTTGAGAGATGGCAGGTTACAGCAGGAGGGAGGGAGGGAGAGATGAACTGACAGTGGACTGCAATGATTAACTTAGGCAGAGAAGAAAAAAAAGGAGAATTTTGAGTAGAGGAATAAAGGAAAGGAGGAGGAAAAAGACAAACGATAATAGAGTAGGTTGCAAGGATATTAAAGTCCATATTAAGAAAGAAAGAGTAAGATGAGAAGGACAGAAGAAGAACGGGGAAATGAGTCAACTGGCCTCCACTCCATTTACATCCATCTTTCTAAGAACAAGACAAGTTCAGGGGAAGATAAGAGGAAAACATATTCAAATAAAGAGCATGAGAAACTCAGACGTGCAGAAAACAAGTGTTCAGTGTTTGTCTAAAGTATATTAAGTGGAGAAATCTGAGGAAAAGTGGTGGAAAATAAAGCAGCGAAGTAAAGGAAAGCCGTTAGTCAGACGTGAGTGTGTACATTCGGGCGGTCTATAAATTGCACTGCAGCGAGGGATAAGTGAAGAAAGGCAAAGGAAAGCAGGCCGAAATGCAGCGATTGAACCGCAAAGCCTCAATTCTCTTTGATTACTCTGAGCTTCAGCCAGGAAAGATGGACGGGGTCGATTGTCAGGGTTTATAAACATCTGGAAAATGAACTGTTTTGAAACAGTTTCTACGTGATGCGGATTATAAAATGGTGTCGTGGATTTATTCTATCTCATTGCTAAATGTGAACTAGCAATGCGGGGTGAACAAAATATGGCAAATACATTAATAAATAGCCTAGTTTAGAAGTGCCGTGTGGAGTTTTTGAGCATTGTGTATAAAGGTCTTCTTGCACCACATTGTTGATCAGTTCATGACCTTTTTATTCTATGATCCATATGTCAGACATCAACACAGAAAGCAACACTCAGAACAACACAATGCCACAGCGATGGTGGATTAGCCATGAGCTATTATATCTTAGATGACACGTTCATTGCTAAACCTTTTATTATTCTTTGTGTACGTTCCTGTGGCGAGCGAACACAACTGAGAGCTGAAAACATGACTGCTGAATGTTGTACTTGTCTCAAATCCTTTCAGCCACGTTAGCAGAAGCCCAGGTCACCACACTGTAATGCGTGTCAATTTAAAGCATGAGTCACTATGAGAGAAAAAGCTGTGTGACTGAAGGGGCTGCTGAGGTATTTGTTATGCTGGTGTGGCTCCATGACGCCGCTTGCTGCTATTGATGTGGGTCCACGATCGAATTCTGATTAATTCGGATTGAGATCAGATTTTGGCAGTTCATTCTTGGCAGTAAAATTGATGGAAACGGTTTTCTTTTTTAAATGAAAGCTGAATCATTATTTGTGAACCGCTTGACCGATCAATAGCAAATCTAACATAGGAAGAGAGCACACGCACACAATCAGTCACACAATGGGAGACCATGATGGCTGCCCCCAACCAGCCATGTTTTCCTCTCCAGTACACCTCACTGCACATGGCAGAGCAGAGCACACATGGGGCACATTAACCTCTCTCCGTCCCACACACACACACACACACACACACACACCCACTATACAGTTTTCCTCAGGGAAATACCAGCTGGGGCATGCAGAGTATGGAGTTACCATGGCAACAGCATCTATAGGTGTGGCATTGCTGAGTCGACAGTAAGGGGAGTGGGGTGTGAATATGTGCGTTCATGTGCTTGTGCGCGTCTTATTTTATGTGTTGTAGTGTGGCATCTGGTGTTTATTCTGGATAATGGTTTTGTTTAATGGCCGTCTATCCATCCCCTCATCACTGCAACAGTCTTTCTGCAGTCAAGCACTTTGTTAACACACTGTGCTTGTCTCTCTCTGCCACATGCACATTTCTATGCAGTAGTTGTGCAAATTGTAATAAGTAAAAGGGGAGGTTTACCAGTGTTCCAGTCGCCTGGAAAAATGACTAGCATTGTACTTCTCCGCAAAACGTAGATATGTTGAATGAAAATGATGTAATGCTAGTACAACGACGCGCGGATCACGTGACGTAGTGTATCGAGCGACCGCTATTTAAAGTTAGGTGGCATAAGAACGCATATACGAAGCAAGAAATAGCACTAACACAGGGTGGAAGGAGTGGTGGGGAGGTCAAACAAACACAGGACTTTCACTCTGCCCTTCGTGTCCCTTGTGAAACCAAAAGTAAATGTAAACTTTCTGAAAGGCCATTAATGATGTTGCTGTTACATTAAAGTTACATTAAAGAGTTGTGTTAGTATTTCAACACAAGCCAAGATCTGTTTTCTTACCTTAAACAAGTAATTTTTACCCAACCAATTGTTTCTTTTCATTGTGCGTTTCTGTAAGTGTGGTTTTGCAGACACGTAACGTTCGTGGACATTCATGTTTTTCATAGGAGGGTGACGCAATGCTGCATACACTGGAAAATGTTAGATAATTAAGCAGAAAAGGGCCACATTGCAAATTTGAAATGTACATAGAGCCTGTGAAGACTTGGCTTCAAATCTTAAGTATGCATAACTAAATATAAGCAACATCAAATTAAAAGCATCTTCAGATACTGTTCATTTGGAGTTAAACATTCAAAAACTCATCAGCTGTCTCCAGATTGTTGCTGAATCCTGATCAATTCTCAGATGTACGTCACCTTTTTACAACTGAGCCTTTTTCAAACCAGTGAGAAATAATAAAGCCAGAAATCTCTTGTGTGACAGAACCCAAACAGTGTCAGCAAATATAATTATTATTTACAATCCCATCTCTCATAGTCAGAAGCTAAATGAGAAGACGTGGTTTTAAGGCCTTTGAGCTAACCAGCTCAGTTATGAGCCGACTCCTCAGTCACCTACTGCCCTCTAGTCATTGGGTGAGCGTGTGCAAACAGAAATGTGCATATGTTACATTGTGTGTGCGATGACACCAACGCAATGTGTGTTGCTACACTGCTTTGTCATTAGCAGAAGTAATAAATAATTCTAATTTAATCGTGTTTAGGAAAGCTATCTAATTTCATCCTCTGTCTAATCTCTAATCAGTATCTGTGTGGTGACACCGCTTCAATCGGTCTTAACAAGTTATCAGTCTCTGTTTTTACTTGAGTTTTATGGTGTGTGCGCATTTATGTGAAAAAGGCTAGTTTGTGTCTGTGCGGAAGCTTTGGGGAAATGGATGTTTACTCCCCATCACTCTTCTGAGTGTGTGTGTCTGTGTGTGTGTCTGTGTTAAACAGATGAAACATGGGTCAGGAGGCGAGGGAGAGACGTGCAGTTAGGAGTCCTACTTAACAGTCAAACATCATTAAAATCTTCTCTGTTGTGTGTGTGTGTGTGTGTGTGTGTGCATCAGAATGTAATGTGTATTCATATCTGTATGCGTATGTGTTTCTCTGTCTGTTCCCGTTTGTGGGGATGTAAAAGTTTGTTTTTTTCTCTTCTTTTGCATTTCTGTGATATGTTATTTTTTTCTGTTTTCTCCCTCATTGTCGCCGACAGCACTGTCATGAAAACTCTCTGTATGAAACAGTTTTGATTTCTCATAAAATGAGCCAGAAAAGTTCAATTTGCATTCAATTCACAGGAGTGACAGTATTGCGGATACAAGCATGGAAATGATGATATTAATACACAAAATGAAACGCACACACAGACACATCGAGGGAGCACATTCAGCCTCTTTTTGTCGGCATATATCTATTGGCAAGATGACATACACATTGATACATAAACACACACTCTCAGTAATGGTCTTTTCATCAAAGTGCTGATAGATGTTGCTCAGCAGGTTGATTAGAGAGAGCGGGAGGGAAATAGAGAAAGGAAATGCTCCAGTAGGTCTTTGAGCCATAAACAAAAAGCATCAAAAGAAGTGAATCACAGAGGAGGAGGAATTAAAATATGAATGTCGAGTCAGACACAGAGAGGGAAGCGATGGGTTTGGTTCATAGAGAATAAGGCAGATACTGTCATAAATGTATTAAAGGGCATTTTTTACAACTCGTGTTTTATTTTCATAGTTATTACCCTCATTCATACCAACATTATTGATGACGGACACACTGGGAGGTCGTAGCTTCATAACTGTGTTCAATAGATAAAGCATCACAAATGGTCCGACATGTTTTTATGTAGCCTGATTCAAACACGTCCACAGTTCATGACTTGTAACCAGGGAAGGGAGATTTAAGGGTTGTTACCCAAGCTGACCTAATAGGCTGAGATGTACCAGAAGCTGTGGCTCACACCGTGCTGCGGTGCAAAGGATGATTCTAACAGACATTTTGGGTGCATCCTCTTTCTTTTAGGTTGGGAGCGACATGGCCCCCCTCCCCCCTCTTTTCAAATGAGTCTTCTTACCGTCCAGCCGCCATAATTCAGATGAAAAGAGGGAGGAGCTGATCAAAATGTTGATATGCTCATCAAGGTCACATTACATTACATTACATTTCATTTAGCTGACGCTTTTATCCAAAGCGACTTACATGCTATACAGTATACCGTAGACACAGCAACGGTGAGCAATGAGGGTTAAGTGTCTTGCTCAAGGACACAACGACATGGACTGGCTGAGCCGGGGTTTGAACCACCGACCCTCTGATTGAAAGACTGACTTGCTAACCACTGAGCCACCGTCGCCCCCCGTCACGTTCAATTGTCAGCGCAATTAAGCTTTATGAGCAGACAAGAGCTAATAGAGGACTTTATTTTCCCTGGGGCTTGTCTCTCAGGCTGCATAGAAGCATCTGCCCTGTCCTCTGAGTCGAGGTTGAACCTGCAGAGGACTAGAGGTACTATAAATACCTCAGAGTCCTTGGCACATTTTGGAGTAAAGACTGTGATCTATATGTTTTATTGCACTCAATATTTTCCAAAAAGCGATGCTGTATTTTTTTGTATCAATAATGAAGCAGTAAAGGATAGTGCTCTTTTTGGAATCAGGTATCATAAGGTACAGGCTTTCCATCAGCAATAATGTTGGATCATAATGTAGGAATTAGTGTTATATCATATTTTTATTTTCTAAAAGTATGCATTTGTCACTATGATTCCTATACATTGAGTTAATAGAGAGAACCAGTTGGAGGGAAGGGAGATAACCTAGGAAAAAGATTTTAAAAAACAGAGCTGATGGCAAAAGTGTAAATGTAGCGCAGATTGAGAGAGTAGTTTTGAAAGAGCGTGAGGAGCCTCGCGGTGAAGAGCGGCACGGTGCTTCCTGCAGTCTCAGTGGGAGTGGAGCTGTATGTCATATCCTGTCCATCAGCTGTCACTCAATGTAAAGCGTCTGTTCTCTGACACCATACTGACTGATAGCTCACACTAGTCATATTTACAGTATATATATATATATATATATATATATATATATATATATATATATATATATATCATTTCTGTAGGGTGTATACCAGCATCCAGCTGCCTTAAGGGTCGACGCCCTGTGTGTGTGTGTTTGTAGCACACACTAATTGTTAACGACAGTAAAGGTCATTGTCATCAGTCTCATATTATCTGCCTGTCTCTCCACCAGTCGTCACAAGCTGTCTGTCTCAGGCTGGTTCTCTGATGCTGTCTGATCACATGAAACATCATGTAAACATCTTCAGTTTTTCATAAAGTTTAAGGCCGCTGCTCACGGAGGATTAGCATCTCTAAGAAGTAGGGTACTTTCTTCGGTCAATTGTTTTTGTTTGTGCATAGTGTGCAAAGATGATATCTTTCCATGTTGATTTAAAACTAAGACCCAAAGTTGTACTCCCAGGGTACTAGGTCAGGAACATTGACAACTACTTAATAGGATTCAGGCTTGTTTACTGCAGTTGCTCAGGCTCAGGTCCACTTCAGACTGAACCCACTGTTGAGCTTTCTTTATTGCATCGTTGCAAAAGCAGTTTCATTAGCTCTGATTCAATGCCAGTTCCACTTTGCTGAGAAAAAAATACAGGGTAAATATAAAAGGTCTAATGTTTCCAGCACTCCCTCTAATGCTCGTATCATTTTACATGTGCGTTAAAGACTATTATACCCGTGTGAACCAGTGTGAATGTAACATAGGAAATCAGGCTGGAGGGCACAGAGGGATTATATGAGTCTGGAGAGGGGTGATATTGGTCACGTATATACACATTACCGCCTACAGTGTATGTGTGTGTGTGTAATAGGAGATAGGAGGATCCAAGGGTCTTTATGCGATAATCCTGGTCTCTATCTCTCCAAAGGAGGGCATGCATAGAGTTGGAGGGGCCGAGAGGATGAGAAAGAGAAAGCAGATCAAGGAATTGCAGGGTTCTTCAAGAATTGGACCTCTGACCTTTATGTATGTATGTGTGTGTGTGTGTGTGTGTGTGTGTGCGCTCATGACCAGGAATTGCCCCCACCTCTACCCCCAAATCACCCAAATCCCGCCCCCTCACTCCCCCCACTGTCACCACCGCTACCGCTCGTGGACGTTACCATGACAACGAGGTTAGAGGCTAGCCCGCGAGCTGAAAAAGAAAGAAGATGCTTTCTGACATGAGCTCGGATCTAAGTGCTGCAGTCTGTTTAGAAGGCATTCCTCTCCTTTGTTGGGGCTCCTTCTGTTGGAATGTGCTCTCTTTTTTCTCTTTGCATCCATGCTGCTAAATGAGACTCTGTTTTTTTCTCCCCTGCAGGTTTTTATTCTTGTCAGCAATTATCTTCCATTTCATTTTTCATTCATGCCATCAATCGTGGAGTTGTTTGTTTTTAGTCACATCCCCATACACTGCTCAAGGTACTTGTCTTTGTGCTCCTTCCGCAAGAATTAGCAAACAAACTAGTTGAACCACAAAAGGCAACATGCTGATTTGTGCCAGTGTTAACACCCTACCTCCCACTGTGTTGTGCATTGTAAATACCTGTGGCTGTATATTTTTGACTCAACATTGAACCACAGTGCAGTGATGAGAGGGTTTTAGTTCAATTTTGCTGTAATGACTATTCAGAATGTTTGTTGACTCAAATAATGTTTTTTTGGAACTGCAAACCCTGCATACTGGCACAGAAAACAAGGAATACAGCAAAGTATGCAAAATGAACGAAGAGATAAACATATAAATTAACCAATTTATTGTGGAACACACAACAGAACAAAACCAAGAGCCGCAGTACACACACAACATGCTAAAAAAAGGCGTGTGCGTGCATAATATATGTATAAATATGTGCATACATTTAGAACTTCTCCCCATTATCATCCCTTTCATTTATTTTCTTTTTAAGTCCATGTTTTTTTTTTGACTGATCTTTAGTGATGGCAGTGTCAATTTTCACTCGGGGAGGGTGTGACGAAGTCATCCGACGAAACCATCTAATTGGCTCACTGTGAGGAAAAGAGTCTCAAGTGCATGTTGGTGTAAATTAGGCAATGGATTACACTGTGTTGTTATCTTTAACTCCATATTCACACATGCACACACACACCCCTAACCCTTATAGCCCATTCCCTGATTCGCCCCCATCCATTCAGTCTATACAGTACAGCCACCGTTATAATGAACAGCACTCTTTTCTCTGCTCACCTAAAATAAAGCTCCATCCATTTATTTGCCACCCATGTAGAACACACACATATGCAATCACACCTACTTGGATGGACACCTATACACATCCTGCACACACACACACACACACACACACACACACACACACACACACACACATAATTTTTCCTCTCTTCGCCCCTCAAGGGAAACAAAGTCCTGCATCAGCTGCTAAACTGCCTCAACTCTCTCATCTGCTAATGGGCTACCTGTCTCCCTGCGTACTGTACCTGCCTCTCTGTCTACATTAATGAGTTCCTGTCTGTCTGCCGTTCTGCCTTCCTGAATGTCTGATGGCTTGTCTTGTCTTGGTCTGTCTCTGACATGTCTGCTTCTGTGCCTCTTGGATCTGACGTTCTGGCTCCTCTGAATGGATGCTGTATTAGTAGCAGTCGTGGTTATAGTACACACTCAGTAGAGTTGCTGATACTATCTGATGAAAGCTGGAAGGACTGAGCGTAGTGATGGTATGCCAGTTGCATTAAAGCCATTGTAATTGGAACAGTAACATCATACTAGTCTTTGTAGATGTCTCCCATTGGACCCTTTGTGTCATCCCCTTTTCTCACCAGTCAACACACGTCTCGTGAATATCACTTTATTCTTTATTCTCACCATGTGCTCTCACATCTCTACTTCATATCTGTGTGTCTGCTATTGCAGCACAAAAGAATACATATTACTATTACATTTAGATGGATTTAAATTGATGGCTACCACTGTGCGTATGTGCTTGTGCGTGTGTGTTGGAAGCATATTTTCCATTTCCCTCATATGTTAGAATACAATGAAGTTGATGTTTTCTTTCTGTGTCCTTGTCACTTTTTCTTCCCCGCTTCTGGATTGTCAATCCATTTTTCTCCCCTCTTTCAATGTGTCCCCCCTGATGTCAGCCTATTCCATGAACCGTACCATAAATAGAGCCCTCTGACATTTCAATTTCCCCCATAACCCTTCATACACAAACACACACACACACACACACACACACAATTATACACACCAGGTTCATTTTAGAGCATCAGTTCAGTGGCTGGCCTCTCCTGGGTTTCCAGGGCGACGAGGAAAAGCAATAACGGCACACTTGACCCCGCTGCACCTTTTAACGGCCTCTTCACGCATACACACACGTACACTCACACACCTCAAATCTAATCTGGGAGAGAGTGAGACCCCATGGCGGTATTCCTCCATCTTCCCCTGAGGATTGGAGAAGAGAGGATGAAGAGAAGGGGGCGAGGAGGAAGTTCATAATTTCATCCTGCAGTGACCTGGAGGCTGTAGAATCGATTGTGTGGCTCTTGTAGTCACACACACTCTCATGCGGGAAGTTGGAAACACTCGACACACACTCACACAGATCATCAGAGTCTCCAACCCTCGCTCACACCCTCTAACAATGTGTTTTACCTGCGTCACACACATTTGGCAAAAGTCGAACAACTTAGTGAAACTTTATGATTTTTGATGAACGGACGGCAGGAGGGAAAAGAGTGGGAAGGAGAGAAAAAAGTCGAAATAACTTTGAGCCTGAGAGAGAGGGAGAGACTGAAGGAAAATATTAGGAGGAACGGCAGGGTAGCCGTAGCGACAAGGCTGTGTACTGTTTATTTTGGTCCCAGTCTCATTTCTCCTCATATTGGCAGAGTTGAAATGATTTTCCTTTCGCTGTTTATTCCTGTGTGGGTTTCTGTTCGTTTCCGTTTGAGCTTGTTTGTGTGAGAGGTTTTTGTTTGCGTGTCCCCGGTTTGCCTCATCTAAGATCATCTTTGTGAACCCAATCTTTCCACAATCATCAGTTGTTGTGGTGTTGTCACGTTACATCAGGGTCCCAGTGGGGGATTTCACTGTTTTTCTTTCCATACGCACTCAAATAATTCCTGAGTTGATCACGTACAATCTTCAAAGGTATTATTGCAGTGCATTTATATATTTATACATTTATTGTGCATAGTTTGTTTGTGAATCCAACCAATGCTGGTCTCAATATCACCTAAGCAGCTCAAATGCTTGTTATCATTATGATATGGTAACTTGAAGATTAGTTGCATTTAAATAATCATAAAAAATATTCAGTGGAATTTATTTTCATGTTTTACAACCCAGATTACACCCAAGTGTCGTTCTTTGTGAAAACTGAAAGGTGAAATCTGATCCGTTTGTTTGTGTATAATAATGCCAAATATACACACAAACACACACAGAGACACACACACACACAGTGTGAGTGTATATTTAGCATTATTATAAGCCATCCTGATTGACCACACTCAAAAGCTAAAGCTAGGTGTCCACTGTACATGAGAACAATAAGAGTGTAATCATGACAATTTCTGCCTCTTTGTAATCAGGTCAGGGTCGATTGGTGTGTGTGTGTGTGTGTGTGTGTGTGTGTGTGTGTGTGTGTGTGTGTGTGTGGCAGTACACAGTGTTGCTTCCATGCTGTGTTGCCTTCTGTAACAAAGGTGTGTTTGTGTGTATTTGCGTCAACAACACTCTGTTGTATATAAAAACCATACACCTGTGTTGCAATATTATACCTGATTACTTTTTGTATTGTAAATGATACATTCTGTGGGTATAAATATATGTATTTGCTACAAGTCTCTCTTCCTAACATCCTAATCTCTATGACACCTGAATGAATAAGTTATATATACAGTACTGTGCAAAAGTTTTAGGCAGGTGTGAACAAATGCTGTAAACTAAGAATGCTTTCAAAAATAGAAGTGCTAACAGTTTAATTTCATCAATTAACAAAATGCAAAGTGAGCGAACAAAAGAAAAATCTAAATCAATTGACAGCATTTGTTCACACCTGCCTATAACTTTTGCACAGTACTGTACATTGATTGCTCATTTACACATGCATACACTTGTGAAGAGTCCCTTCTGTAAAACTCATTCCCACTGACGTTGTGTTGTCCTCTTGTGTTTGTTCCACACAGTTCTCCAAGGAGAAGTACCTGCTGGAGTCTCCTCCTGAGAAGCTTCGTAAGGAGTTGGAGGAGGAGCTTAAACTGAGTGCTGCCGACATCAGGAGCCATGGCTGGTACCATGGACACATACCCAGAGAGGTAAACACAATCTAAAGTACACTTTACGCATGCACAGCAGAGATAAATGGAATTAGTGTGTACACTGAGAGTCCTGAATGGATGTTTGAGAACAGATAAGTACACAGATACTACATCCGAAGCAATAAACCCTTCAGGTAATGCACTTCCTGTGCACAATAAGACCCACATACAGGCAGAGAGAGCGAGAGAGAGAGAGATTCAAGTTAAACTTCATTCACACTCTCTTAGTCCCTGTGGCAGTGAAATAAATAATGAATGAAGATGTATTGATTGATGCTGTGGTTTTTATTTCCCACATTGCATGATATATTTTTAAAAGACATGAGATAAAAGTACACACACAATAGTATTTGTCTGCGGGTTGATGTGCCTGTCACCAATAGTATTAGTTGAGTGATTACTTGGCCAAAGTCTCTGGCATTGAAAGCACAGTTTAAATGCTTTACACACAAAATAACACTGATTACTGAACCCCATCATCTGTCACAGCTCAGGAGAAATTGCTTTAGCGTTCAGAAGAAGGGGAAACTCTGCCAAACAGACAGCTGTGTGTGTCGCTGATGTACGCTGTGTCACAGCTGGGGACTGAGACACAGATACACACAACAGACCTGCACCCACCCACCCACGCACACACACACACACACACACACACACACACACACACACGGCATGCACATGTGGAGGGTACTCGTTCTTTAATTTACATAAAATATTCATTCATTCATTCATGGTTCGCCCCAGTGGAGACTTGGGGAAACCCTGAGCCCTCCAGTTACCAAAACAATGCTTAGTGATTAGACTTCACACATGTGGCTGGTGCTGTACGTTCAGTCCATCCTTCCTGCTTGTTTTCTTCCTCCTTCTGTTTGTTCTTCTTCCTTTTAAAGTGAAGACTTCCTGTCTGTGCACAAGGCATTAAGTGTATAAAGACAACGTTCCTTTTATATATTTTTTAGATATTTTGTTCCAAATTGATCGATGGTGTAAAACATGATATATTCTTAAATGCAGTGAGTTATCAGATTTTAAAGAAGCGACTAAAACCCTCAACAACATAATAATGTTTAGTTATGGGCGATATAAAAGGATCCTGTGCTTGGTTCGAGCGTTTGATCTTTGTATATACTGCCTCCTGCTGGTGTCTGAAGCACTGTTTACCTTGTGCTGTGCTGCATTGCATATTTCTTGCCTTTACTGTGTGAAGTGAATTTAACGTGTCACACCTTCAGCCTTCATCATTCGTCTTTATTTAGGTAGTTTTAAAGGGAACACTACTCAGTTTGTAACATTTTCTCTTTTTCTAATATTTCTATTTCTATTTCTATATATATATCTCAAGATTTGCAATCTCTTCTCACAGACACCAGAGACACATTGCAGTGTTTGGTACCAGGAAGATATACAGTCCCAAGCTGCTACGTTTAGCTTGCGTTTTTCAATACATTCAAAATAACTTTGGTTTTATATTTTACAATAGTGCTGAACTCGATATAATGTATCCTCAGAAAGTCATCCCAGCCATTGCCGCTGGTATTTCATCCATCATTGCCAATTCAAACTGCATAGCACAGACATTTTGGCAGGGAGAGAGATAGTTGTTTGCTCAGAGAAACAGCCGTCCTAAGGCATTGTTATAAATAATCATGATTCTATAAATTAAATTATTCAACAATCGTGTCAGAAACAAAATATTCACACTCAGTGAGCAAAGTTAGCTTCCAGCTCTTTAAGATGGGAGTCGTTGTTTTACTAACTTCCAATCATATTCATATTGTCTCTCTGTCTAGGTGTCGGAGAGTCTGGTTGTACGTAATGGAGATTTCCTTGTGCGTGACTCTCTGACCAGCGTGGGGGACTACGTGCTGACCTGTCGATGGGACAATGAGGTGCTGCACTTCAAGATCAGTAAAGTCCTGGTCAAATCCAATGAGACCAAGGTGTGTATTAAAGCTTTTGCTCTCTGTCTGTTTCAGAACTCATAATTTCTTAACACCTAGATGCCTTTTACCAGATGAATCCGTATGTATAATGCCAAAACATCAAACAACTACATTTAGCTGACGCTTTTATCCAAAGCGACTTACATGATATACAGTAGACCCCAACGGTGAGCAATTAGGTTTAAGTGTCTTGCTCAAGGACACAACAACACAGACAGGCTGAGCCGGGGTTTGAACCACCAACCGGGACATGGTAAACCTTTTCCTGGCATCTTAAATAGTACGGCCGTATATTTGAATGTACAATCCCTTCTGGTTGGAAGCAGCGGCTAATAACATTAACGTGGCTCTGTTCCATGTCGGTGTTTCAGCCGGTGTGTCAGCATGCACAGAGCCAGAGCCCTGGCATTGGAGCAGCCATTATTTATGCTATTAGTCACAGTTTAACCTGTCAAAATGGTCACTGGTGCACTGAGTCTTAACTCGTCTACTCCTCCTATCTCACCCATCATGCCTAAATGTAATGACTTTTTTAGCGTTTATTATTTACACCTGTGTTTGGCAAGTCAAGATACACCCTCCATTTGAAGAGGCCTACTTTCTCTCGCTGCCTGTAATGATGGAAGTCGTTACAGGCTAATGTGGTGCAGGTGTGCCTTGTTGACCCGTTGTTCCTCTCTTGCTACTCTGTCTGCCTCCTAATCTCAATTCCCACCCCGCTCACTGATTTATGTTTCATCATATCATGCACAAAGCAGGTATTAGATACTCCTGCAATGTAGAAATAATAAAACCGGAGCATGTTGTGCTCCATTCTTAAAGAACTCTTGAGGGTAAGCTCCCTTTCCGGAGTGAGAAAATACCAAAATCGGAACAAAACAAACAAACACAGATGTTGTATTAAATTCTGTCATCTCTTCCTCCTCAGGTGCAGTATGTGTTGGAGTCCGACAGCTTCGACTCGGTCCAGGAGCTCGTGCGGTTTTATATTGGCCAGCGCAAACCGGTCTCCCAGTCCAGCGGTGTCCACATCTACTGTCCGGTGAGCAGGACGCTCCCTCTGCGCTACCTGGAGGCCACCTTCGCTCTGGCCTGCAGCAAGCAAAGCTCCGCCTACTCGCCATCCAGTCAGAGGGGAGCGCATATCAAGAGACGGAGCGTCACCATGACTGATGGGCTGACGACGGAGAAGATGATACCTCACAGGTGAGGCAGGGAGGGGCTTGTGTTTTTTATTGGCAGCGATTCAACAGCTAAGCAGGCAATTGTAAAAAAAAAAAAAAAAAAAAAACAACCTGGCTGTTCTTTTTGGCAGTCTTCATGATATGTCGTTCTTGCTTTATGTTACATACATGATCAGTGACTCAGACAGTCCCAGTCCAGTTAAGACTCCAGTGGCACCACCAGAACCAGAGCCGGAACCTGTGCCCATCTGCAGGTTGTCTGAGTGTGTATGTGTGACACTAGTGTTGTGTTTGAGCACTAAACGAGTGCACTTCCCTCCCACATTCCTAAAGTCCCCTCACCTCACAAACACCGCTAACACCTCCCTTAGTGATGAGCATCAATCAAGTCCTCTTAGTGTCCTCAGACTTGTTCACTTGACCACTTCTTCACTGGAATCACTGAAGTTTCAAACAGAACAAAGCTTTTTGAAACCTGAATCTACAAAGAAGGAGCAGACAAATAGGTCTGTACAGTGTGTAAAACGTTTGTCTCATTGGGAGTATGGGAAACACCTGAGCAAGCTATGGAACAAAGCCAATACTAATGACGCACTGGGCCATAGAAGGCAAAGATGTGTAAAAAATATATTTTTGGGCATGATTGCTGAAAATATTTTCCAGTGTCAAAAAGTGATTTTGCACCTTAACTGTAATTTTAAGGGAGGAGTTAAATATTCAAATGTTGCAGTTGATCTCTTTAAAGAAGCCACACTGTTACGTTATCTGCTCCTGCTTTAAGGTCCTAAAATGGTTTTAATTCCTGAAATAATTTTCTTCAAGGTTGCATCAACTGAAATGTCTCCCACTTCTCTCACCCTAAATACATGTGCCTTTGCATCTGTATTGACACCATTCCTGTCATCTGAAACTGATAATTGTGACACCCTGAACTGCACTGCTTTGTGAGGTCCCCTTTATTGCCTTGACAGATGTTAAATCCATACCCAAAGTTTTTTAAATCCTAAAATTGCTATGTGTGCAGCCCGTCGACAATCCACCACCATAAAGACGCAATGCGGAACTGTGCGATGAGCATGGACCAGATTCAGGAGTATCGCTGCCCCTTGTCACCTGTTGGGGAAACCCCACTGTCTCCTGCATATAGTGCTAGTAAGTACCAGAGACACATGGATACAACAATAAAAGCTCTCACATTCACAAACAAAGTGTCCATGAGAGATAGTGAGACTCTTCTCTCTTTCTTCAGTCACCAGGCAGAGAGCCCACTCAAGTGGGAGGGTCCTGGCTGTCGTCCCTCCCTCCCCCCAGATGCGTCGTTCCAGCGACCCTCAGCTCAGCCCCTCAGCCAGTAACAACCCTCCGGAGCATCCCGCGCATACCTCTCACTCGGCGAACTCCACGCCCGCCCATCATCCCGGCTACCAATCGCATTCGTCAGAAACAGCAGGGAGCTACTGTGACCTCAGACCTTGCCCCGCCGGGCTCCCTAAACCCCCGACCAAGAGCTACGTGGAGCGATTGCGAGTGGAAGAAGGGAGGGGCGACGGAGCGAGGGTGGAAGGAGATGGGATGTTCAGCGCCCCACAGGTGGAGACGGCGTCCTCGTTCAGGCCGTCCAGGTACACATACACAAAGCTCAACATGCAAAACCTCTACAGTTAGAATGTTGCTAAAAACAACATATAACAGCGGACTATTTTTCTAAGACTCTTTTCTGTTCTCTGAAGTTTCATTGTCCTGGCTGAACGTACATATAAGGAATACTTGTCATGTCCGTAGGATGAAGAGAATATAGCCTTCCTGTGTATCAATTAACTTTATGGCTGGACTTCCGGCTCAGTCAGATTGATGATCGATAGAAAAGACATTCACTGCTGAAGGGAGCTGAAAATAAACCATGGAACACACACAGTGAGAGCTCATCACAACAGCAGGATTCATTTAAGTTGGTGTGTTCAAGGGTTAACATACCTGCTGACATTTTGTCATTGAGGACAAAAATAGTAGAGTACAGCTATCCGTGAGCAGAGACTGGAAACAAATACTTGAGTAAACAACTGATAATCCTGTGGGAAATAGCCTGAGGGCAGACTTTGTGCTGTGGTCAGAGACACTGTGTTTTATTGGGCTTGCGGTGCAATGGGAGGACACGGCAGATGAGGCTTGTAACAGGAAAATGGTCAGATACACTGACAGCGATGGACCAGGCAGCAGCTTTAGACACACAAGGATCCCCTGTGAAATGTTAGCGCATGGGGATTATTGACACTAGTGGGTAAATTGGTAGTAAATGCAATTAATGATTGAGGGACTAGTGTGTGCCTGTGATTGCCACATTGTCACTAATGTTTGAACCAGTGTTGAGTGTTGTTTAAAATATATACTGCGTATTTGGTTTGGCTTGCTGATGTATTAGTCCAGTTTGTTGTTGTCCAGATGCTTTGCATATCCATGACAGATGGCTGGATGGCTACCGTTTGTTCTTATCGCTACATGATGAACTTAAAGTCATAACTCTTCTTTGAACCAGACAACTGGACCGCTGGATGAGCCTGCCAAATTTAAAAAACAATATTTTGTAACCTGTTCACTCAAACAACTCTTCTCTTGCAGGTACGAGTCTTGCCTCATGCCAGCTGAGAATAAGCCTTTGGAGATGTCGGTGCTGAAGAGAGTCAAAGAGCTGCTGGCTGAGGTGGACGCAAGGACCGCGGCCAAACACATCACCATGGCGGACTGCACGGTATGCACATACACACATACACATGTATGCAGTTCACATGCAGGCACACAAGCTTACACATACAACAGCGTGCATTCACACATGCTGACTTGCATTCTCACAAATGTGAACACCAACAAGTATGCATACAAGCACACATACATTAAAGCACACAAACATATTCACACACTACCAAATGGCTGCACACACATACACCACACATACAACTAATCTTTTTTTTCTTTCTTACCCTTGGACAGGTGGCTAGAATATTAGGCGTAACATCAGATATACAAAGGATGATGGGAGTGTCCTCAGGGTTGGAGTTACTGACACTACCACATGGACACCAGCTAAGACTTGACCTACTGGAGAGGTACAAACACGCTTTGTTTTCCCCCTGCTCCTTTATACATCACTCACTAACTCCTTCATTAATTCTTCTATTGATTAGCTGTACTCTTCTGTTCTTGCCCTCCATCTCCTCTCTTCTCCTTCCTCCTCTGTTCTCATCTTGTAACACACTACTGTCTGCCACAATGCGAATTTCCAGAGTGGCTTTCAAAATGACTCAACACCCTCCGCTTCCCTATCAGCAGCAGTAATGAACTTTTATTGATGCATTTTTTTGAATAGCACGTTGCTCTTTTCTCAGGTTCTATACCATGTCTATCATGATGGCAGTGGACCTGCTAGGCTGCACAGGAAGCACGGAGGAGAGGGCGGCGCTGCTCCACAAGACCATCCAATTGGCCGCAGAGTTGAAAAGCAATCTGGGAAACATGTTTGGCTTTGCTGCAGTGATGAGAGCCCTTGAGCTGCCACAGGTAAGAGATATACAGATACAAAACAGATACGAGTCACCAATAATTTGCATTAAAACGCTTTCTTCTTTTGTCATACATTTCCACAGATTTCTCGCCTGGAGCAGACGTGGGTGACTTTACGCCAGAGACACACAGAGGGAGCTATTCTATATGAGAAGAAGCTAAAACCTTTCATGAAGAATATGAACGATGGCAAAGGTGAGACCCTAGTTTAAATGGTTGGTATGTCTTTGCCTTTTTTTTTCTTCTTCTTTTTTTTTTAAATGTGCAAAGGTGTGTATTCATTTACAATTCCCAACTGAAAACTCTCCTGTGATCCCAGAGTCGAATGCCCTCTCCAGCACCTCCATCCCCCACATCATCCCCGTCTTGTCCTTATTGGAGCGTGGCATGGCGGTTGGGGAGGCGCTGGAGCCCTGGGAGAGTGCCGAAGTGGGAGTAGATGTGGTCATGTACCACCTAGAGGCAGCTCGTACCATCGCACATCACGGGGGGATCTACAGAACCAACACTGAGACCAAACTGCAGGGTAAGGCCAAGGGCAGTCTTTGTGACCTGGGACAGCATCTGTGTTGTTTTAGCCATGCTAGGCCGGTAGCACCAGGTACGGCAATGCCGGTCAGCTGGTCAGTGTTTAGTGGCATTTCAGCCGCCCACCACTTTGGTCCCTGATGAACAGTTGATTCCCTGACCATGAATCCAAATTATTTTAGTGATCCCGGACGTTTTCTTTAGATTCAAGTTTTGAACAATTAATGGATGGATTTAAGATCATATTTGGTTCACACATTAATGAAAACAAGTTATTAAATGTCATAACCTTGGTGACCCTTTTGACTTATATGGTCCCAATACTTTTATAGTTTATGAACAAAAACCTGCAAAACTAATGCAATTTCCAATCAATGTTATCAGTGTTGTGCTTAATGATAACCAACAAATGTTAGCATGCTATTGCTTACATGCTAAACTGAGACGATAAACAATGTAGACATTATACCGACTAGCAACAGTATGTTAGCATTGTCGTTGAGACCATGTTGGCATGCTGATGTTGGTATTTAACTCAAAGTGTTTAAGTTTAGCTTCAAAGAAGTGCCAGCATGGCTTCTTCAGCCCTCTACCCCTAATACTATGTGGTTTACGCTTATTAATACAGTCAAGCTTGTTAATTATTTCCAACACGCCAACCTAAAGAAATTATGAAAAGAAACCATTTTCTCTGTCATTGTGTTTCATCTCATGTTGTTAACGCATTTCTGTTGCTAATGATGAGTGTGTTCAGTATCACTGATTTGATGTAATGATTATGTGTGGTTACTATGTTAACTGCATTGACCTGTAATACCACCCTAATGATTCTCAGTTTGAGGCTATTACTGCTTTATTGAACAGTGTGTCAATAGTTATCTGCTCACATCTGTTTCCTGTTATATCTCGCTATCGATCAGCCTGACCTCAGTCTGCTCCCCTCATCAATATTTCTATGAGCCGAAGTTAAGAAGCTTCATACAGTTGTCAAAACTGGTTCAGCTCCAGATGTTTACGTTCCAAAGCTATTTTTAGTTAATCTAAAGGAATTTAATTGAGCATCTCAGCATGGATATTCATTGTTTACCTTGGGAGAAATATGTGTGACAGAATAATGTTTCAACCTCATCTCATGGTCTTCATCAACAAGTGGAACTGGCTCCAGATGCCACCCCTTGATCTGGAGTGGGCACAAAATAATAAGTGGTCATATACAAGGGAAACAAATGCTGATGAAGGGCACGTGATATGATTGACTAGTTTGTGAACCTTTAGATTTAGATTATTTTGTCACACAGAACGATGATACATTTGGATTGTCAGCACTATTTTGTTCTTTACCCTATTTACTTTACCTAATTTATTTGTCTTTCAATTGTGGCTTTTAAGCTGCATTTGGAATTGTTGTTATTTTCAGTTGAAATTATTTAGTTTTTTTTTTCTTACAGTATTATTGAAATACTTATATTCTATTATGTCACATTTTTTCCCCAAAGGTATTTTTATCTATTATAAACGGAGGAAAAGACATCCGACATAAAATAGTTTTACCAGTTGAAAAAATCTGTTCCGTTTGTTTTTTTCCACAATCTTGTTTTCATTTTATTATCCAATATAGTTTTTTCAGGAATCTTTTTGTTTTATGTTGATGATACAAATACAATGTAATCTACAAATAGTAACTCCCACTCCTCTCCTCTCCAGGATTCCAGGAGCGAGCAGAAATGCACGAGATCTTCCAGACAGAGTTTCAGATGCGTCTTCTGTGGGGCAGCCGCGGCTCTGAGGGCAGCCAATCGGAGCGCTACGAGAAGTTCGACAAGGTTCTCACGGCTCTCTCACACAAGCTCGAGCCTCCTGTGCGCCACAGCGAGCTATAGCACCTGCCCCGGCAACCGACATCTCCAAAACAGCCCCATCTGCACACACCACTCATTGTGGTATGGTCTTGTTTTGCATCGTAAAGGATGTTGAGGAAGAGTCCGGCGTGAACACTTGGAAGGGGGGGGGGGGGGATGAAGAGGCAGCTAACAGATCATGACCAGAGTGTAACAGAAAAGAGGGTCTCACTTAAACACGTGTTACGCTCAATGTGTACTTTTCTTTCTGTTCATCTCTGTGGACTTCCTCAAGCAAAGTGGAAAAGAAGATGGGGGAGGAGGGTGACCCGCTCCTCTGCATGGTACAGACAGTAACATGTGTATGGTGCCTCTCGAGGGCCACACAGAGCTGCAGAGTTTGGCTTTGCTCCAATTAAACAGACTCTTGTTTTGAACAACTGCTGTGACACACTGTAGCAGGAATGCTAACAATAACTTACATAGCTCATATAAATATGTTTTGTCTCTGTGAGTGAGTGTGTGTGTGTGTGTGTCTGTGCGCCTGCGTATGTTTGTTTACATTCCTTCTTTTTTGTATGTCATTAATGTTTCATGTATTTTTTTTTTGTCTTATTTATTTGTTTTGATCAAAGGATATCTGAACATCATGGACGTTGCTCCACCAAACTCATGAGAATCTGCTAGAGCTTATTCTGAGGGAACCATATTCATAAAACCTTATTAAATATGTATCAAGCTGTCCCTTTTAATCGCATTAAAAATGTATTGGGCATGCATTAATAAGTGTGTCAGAAATGAAACATTTGCAGAAGTAATGCAGCGACTTAAATATCAGGGCTTTGCGAGTTGTTAAAAATGTTAAGGGAACAAAGCGACTTCCCGCTGTTGTAGCTGTTTGACTAATACATTTGATATTGTGTTTCTAGTGCACATAATTTAGCTCAAAGCAGCACTAAGAGACGGAATACATTTTTGGATGTATGCTCTTTACATTTTGTTTAACCAACTTGGTATTAAAACATACATTTCGGTTTAAGTTGCAGAAATAACTGCAATGGTTGGTGCATGCAGCTACAAATGTTATACAAATTAAAATGTTGCTCTAAACTACTAATTCAAATATAAGGAAATATGCAGACGATAACAGTGAAGATCTTTCAGGTCTGTAAAATAATCAAAATTGATACCAAGCAGACAGAAAAATCTGTTATTTTTCTTATTTTTTTCCAGTTTGAAAACCAATGAATGATAACAGAGGTTCGCAGGCTGAGGTGAATAAGGACACGTAGACCACAGCCCTGCTGCAGGGAATGTCTTTCGATTGTATGTTTTGACTGTGTTTCAGCAATAGAGCTAATCCTTGTATTGCTATGGGATTTTGTTGTGGATGACTGTTCAGTGTTAAATCATGCCTGTATTTACAGCATGTGGGCCTGAGAGGGCTGCAGCCAACTATTCAATCATTTCAACCAAGGGCTGACCCCTGAGGTACAGACACCCATTCACGAAATTCACTTTTGGCCCCCCATATCACCTTCTTTTTTTTTTTAAATGTAAATTCTTGGTTCTCTCTGATGATATGAACCAAAGTCATATCAGATATCAATCAATCAGAATTAATAAAAAAAAATACCCTTCTGCCTGATAGTTGCATATCAGAGATTCTTAACTGGGTGTTTGAATATCAGATCATGAGGTGAAGAGCCATGTGCCAGTTCCCACTGTGGTCCAACAGGGGGCGATATTTAATTATCAAAAAACACTGAATCATTAATTGTAATACAATATAACAGGAGGAAATATATACAAAAAACACATGTATTGTGTGTTTTGAGACCAATGTTTGATACCAATATTGTTAGATATGAAATCTACAGGTTTAGGTTGGATATCTGATAACACGGACGATGAAAAGGTGATGATAGATTTGATGTGATATGTTTTTATTTGTCCTGTTGAATGCTGTACAGGAATGCTCTGACCGTGTATGGATACTCCTGTTTTTTTATAACAGGACTGCGTGAGATGACCGTGAAAAGCAAAAAAGACAAGAAATGTTTCAGGACTGATCTCACGATTTTTTTTTTTACAAACTGTACAAAACAATTCACTGTTTTTCAAATAAAATGATTGCTTGTGTGAAAGACTTTCATTTTGTCCAGAAAAAAAGAATAGTTTTGGTATAATTTTATCTAATTCTGATATGTATTTCATAATCATCAAATCCCATGAAAACCAATAATTAAGTGATGCCTTTACAGCTTATTGATCTGTGACTTGGACCTGAATTGTTCTCAAACTATGAGAAACACATCAATGAGCCACACTGTTGCACCTGATGACATATTTACTGATAAAAACCTGGGGAAGTTGGAATATATTGAGAGACTGACAAAACACATTGTTTTGGTCTTTTTATGAGATTTGTTGACAATAAGAAAAAAAGAAGAAATATATAGATAATAGCTACATGTAACATTTAAACTATAAAAACACAAAGGATTTCTCTATATGTATATTCTTGTTATGGAATAAAAGACCACCACTGAATTCCAATTAAGATACTTGGCAACACCTATGTTAGAATTGATGGTATACAAGGTTTTACCTTTGCTTGCAATGCACACAAGTAACCAATAGGGGTCACCATTTCACTATCAAACCCAAGCTGACCCTTCTCTACACATTTATCCCTCCAGCCAACTAGAGTTATGAACATCCTGGTTCCTGGTCCAATTTAGGTGGCGGGGTCCTCCTCAGGTAGGCAACAACATATTTGTTAGTCCACTAGTGTCATGCACCCTCCTGGGCACATTGTTAATGTTAGTGTTAATGTTCTTATGCATTTAAATCTATCTAAATGTATCTCTTGTTTAACTGAAAATGCACCACACAAAGTGAGCATGCGTGATGTGTGAAGCATCACACATTGTTTAGCAGACAGACCCATGGTGATAGGAATGGGAGGGAGACAAAGACAGATGGAATGTGTGCGTGCTTGTGTGTGTGTGTGTGTCCATGCATGTGTGAGCGTGTTTCCGTATGTGTGCATGCGTGTGCTTTTAAGTCAACGCGTGCTTTTTGTAAACGTGTGTGTACGTGTGCCACAACACAGATGTTGCATTAATACTGCTGCTGCTCTTGCTGCTTAGTCCCTCCATGAAGGAGGCAGTAGTGTGGCTTAGCAGCTGCTCTACTGGGGGGGGGTCTGGTTTATTTCAGGTGAAAGATTTCCTGGGAAAAACAGAAAGTGTAATTACTGCATTTGTGACATTAACAAAGCTATAATGTAGAACAGAAAGTACAATACAATCAGACAGAATAAAACAGAATAGGATGCCACATAATCTGCTACAATGGAAAATGATCATTCGGTGTGCTCTTTGTCTCCCCTTTCCATACAGTTCCATAGGCGTAACATGTTATGGATGTAATCTCTAAGAGGATTCTCTCTGCTTGGTATCATGGTACATGTTAATTTCAACTCTTTATGTTCCTTATTGAAACAGACCCAAGATCTCCCAGGCCTGCCAGCCAACCAGCCAACCGTCATCAATTCACCCCTAATCTCTCCCCCCAGTCCTTTTATAGCTAATCCATTGTGTGGGTCATTGTCATCTGATCATGTGTGACCCTGGCTGCTCTATAGCTGGTGCCTGGCAGCAGCGTAGCATTGACTTTTGACGTTCATCTGGAGGAAGATATGGACCGTTTCTTAATTTCAAGAAATGTCTCAAATCACATCCAGGTTGGCGTTTAAGAGGCTGAGATGAAGAAGGCCAAAGCGTGAGTGTGATATGGAGAAAGCCAACAACAAATACTAAAAAACACAGTATTAGTGATTCACCATGGCTCCTTCACACAATGTAATACTAGTCTGATTAAGAATAATCTAATAAAAACGGTTGGAACTCATGAATCAGGAAGTGAATGATGTTTTTTGAGACAACTTGTAATTGAGCATATGAATATTATCATTGGATGACAGGAGCACATCCTTCTAACAAGGTGTTGTGTATTCAAGTTTTACAAACACAGCATCATGTACATGAGCATGTCCACTAAGGTTAACAGGTGTTTCACATCATCTTCAGCTGAATTTAAAATATTGAAATATCTCTAAATCCTCTTGATTTAAAATCCTAATAAAACTAATCGTATTAAACATACAAAACTGCAGTTATTTGCATAAACGTACAAATACATGTATAGACTCCTTATTGGTCAGTTCATACTGAGATGAAGAAAGCACAAGAGGTCCATCACAGTACAAAAGAAGCACTGCGTATTCTCCACAGCTGTATGTGCACCTCGAGGCAGCGCAGCAAATGTGACGTGACACCCAGTGATGGTGTGATCATTCCTGGATAGCTCATGCAATGTACAGCCATGACAATCCCACCCACACCCCACATTCTGCCTCTTTGTCCCCCTCTGAGCTCACCCCATGACTGTATGCTCCTCATCCAGGACGAGAAGCTGCAGCCACTAATGGCTCTCATCATGTCTTCATCATCTTTCAAAACTTCCACTGCGGCCTCCAGCATCAGAGGACACCCTTGTTTTCCTGCCTGCCTTCCCACCCTCGCCTCACTCCTCCCTCACCCCTGCCAGGCCCCTGGTCGATCTGTCTATCTGCCCCTGCACTGACTCCTCATTAACACATGAATGAAGACAGGGAAGGGCCTGCGAAGGCTTGGACGCCAACAGAAGGCAACGGATTTGCAATTCAAACCTCTGACCGACCCCCTCCCACCCCCACCTTATCCTCCCAGCCCTGTATACTGGGACTGGAACTGTCACCAGTATGATTGAGGATGCATGTGAGGAGGGTGAGAGGGATAGAGAGAGACAGATGTGCATTCACACACTCATGTCAGGCCTCTGCACACTTTCATATTGACGTACACAATGCAAATACATGCAGACATACACAAGGCATGTGAGAGTGAGAGTGCTGCATACTAATGACTTTCCAATATAATGATTTTCTAAATTAACATTAAGTTCAAGGGAATACCAGTTCATAAATGGGGCCACCGTCACACAGAATCAGTTACAGAGATGCTTACTGTTCCCAGAGTGCAAACTAAACATAGAAAGCAGTGTTAAGTGACTGTGCCCCACAGAACGGCCACAAACCTATATTAACTTTTACCACCTTTAAATCCAGATAAAAAATCTGCACTGCCTTTTAACCTTAAATACTCATCATGAACCACCTTTACTGTATGTGTGTCTCTGTCCTTAATATTTTAATTTAATTTAAAAAGTTTATATTCTTTAATTTGCATTTTAACATTTCCACGCTGTTTTTCTTAATTCTTTAAAAATATAAAGCAAATCAAATTTTCTTTGTGTGAGATCTGCAGTACAAATATATTGTCCTTGCCTTGGGATAAAGGAGTTTGCCTTTTTAAATTTTTGAATTCTGGAGTAATAAAACGTAACGTGTTCAGAACCAAACTCTGCATACATGTTCAAGTTCAAAGAAGCAAGTGTATAACTCAAAGTGTAGAAATACTGTAAATAAAAAGAAAGAAACAATTCTAATATCTTTAATTTGGAATCATTACATGTAAATCATATACTTCTGAAGTTTAGCAATACTGTCCTTAATTATGGGCATACAAAGAAAGAAATAAAAAGGTGGAAAATATCAATTAAATGACAATATGTTTATTACCTAAATAATATTAATTCTAAAAATGTTATATGATTGTTTTTTCTTTTTTTAACACAAAATTGTCTATTCCAGGGTAAAAACATGTAATATTAATAAAGAGAAAATGATACAAAGTATCATTGGCCATGAGACATTTATCGTTTTAATTGCCTTCTTATTCTTAATGTTTATTTTCAGGTTGTCATATTAATGTAGTTATTGATACAAACGATCAAAATGTGGGTTGAAGTCATACGTATATCTCTTGAATGGAATACAAAAAAAACTATGCAAACGTCACATCCGGTTTACCCTCTCCACTACTTCCTGCATGTGCCGACAATATGGCAGCGCCCGTAGCGATTCACCTGGAGTTTGGGTAGGCGAATACAAAGCTCTTAAAGATAATGTAGTGTGCCGGTTGTTGTTGTTCTGTGAGCAGCTTCGCGGAAAAAGGACGCTGGGAAACTTTGCATTAGTTTGTTTTTGTATCGTCCTCCTTCGCTTACCGCAAAGCAGTGTGAAAGCTAAGTTAGCTCCCTGCTAGTTTTGAGTTTGTTTATGAAATATTCACCATAGTGGGGTCGCGTTATTTCTGTAAATTGACAGGAATAGAGAGACGTTGTGTGTTGGCTTCATACGTCTAGGAAAATAACCAAAGAGGAAACCCCTCGTATACACAGCAACAGAGCTGACATGACTCACTAACTTTAATATCTCCTGTTCCTGACTGTGCTGCAAACCATTTAAACTGTGAGCTCATTCTCGGTCGGCTCCTGTTTCCTCTTGCAGCTCAGCCGGATGTGCAGAAGTCTGCCTTTCAAAACAAAAGGAAGCACAGCACCAGTCAAAATGTAGATATCAAGTCAGACCTGGTTCATTACAAAGGAGGACTTTGGGTTTGATTTGTGCTTTGCTGCAGACATCAGTTCATGTGTGGGGAAGTCTATGTTCACGCTATATGTAATTTAAGAATAGAAAAATGCAAATCAATATTGTAATTTGTTGATTTTTTTTGTTGGACTTTATTTTACAGGTTTCATAGTTCCCTAGTATTACCCAGAAATGAACTCATAATAATAATTCATAGGAAAGTCTTTTAGCCAGTGAACCAGAGGTCAGAGGACCAGGCACAAATGTGACAATGTCTAATAACAAGCACAAGCATGCAATGTAACGAATGTGAGAATGTTTCCAATAATAAATGAATATTTTCTTGGGTTTAAATGCATCTGTCAGTTTTTTTGTCATTCAGATTATGAGCAATTTACAGTTAAACACTACCAGCCTTGTTCATACTGCTACATTAGCTGATGTTCTTTCTTAGCAGGAAAAAATAAGAAATTACAGACCTTTGATGCAAAAACCTATAAAAATACAAAATTGTCATCAAGCTGTCCTGCTCAATGATTTGCATTAACCTGAGGTGCGGTTGCAGTGTGATGTTCAGCATTCAGAGAAATAACAGACTTAAATCTTGACTCACAGTTTGCTCATAAAGTCCTGAGACTTGACTTAGACCTGCCCCAAAATATTTTCAACAGCCGTGCTTTCCACTCGTGTGACGGTGCACGTTGGTGGACATGCAGCATCCTCAGCTGATCCCCGGATGTTTTGGGATGCAGCAGCTTGTACACCTGAACCCTGGCAGCCGAAACCTCCTGCCAGAGTGTCTTAATGGATTATTTCAAGGCCCAGTTTCCTCACTGAGACACAAACAAGCTTTCTCTGCGTCTTTACAAACTGCCCCAGTCTCAGAATAATATAAACCAGGGATAAATTAGTTTAATTAGTCTGGTCACTTTAATGTATGTTTGAACTGAAAAGGTGTTTTACGCCTCTATTAAACGACAACCGCATTTTTATTTTCCAGTACTCTCAGCTTAGCAGACCTCATGACATGTTCTTCCTATCTTTTGTGGACGTATTTAAACACCATATAAACACACACTTAATTGTCCTATCTTACTCTTTTCCTTTATGTAGCGGTGGAGCGGAGCTGCTTTTTAATGGTGTGAAGCAACATCATGTGACTCTTCCAAGTCAATCCGAACCTTGTGAGTATCAAATGTCTGTGCATGTTACATTACAGTTACATTACAGTTCATTTTTAGCTGACGCTTTTATCCAAAGCGACTTACATGATATACAGTGTACAGTAGACCGTAGACACAGCAACGGTGAGCAATGAGGGTTAAGTGTCTTGCTCAAGGACACAACGACATGGACTGGCTGAGCCGGGGTTTGAACCTCTGACCCTCTGATCCAAAGACTGACTTGCTAACCACTGAGCCACAGTCGCCCCCATGTCAGATTTAGAGCCTCCTTGTGAAACAGTGACATTTTCAAGATGCTTTTCTCTCACACAGATGTTGTGTAGTGACTGTAGTGAGCCCATGTCAGATAGCTGCATCTCAGGAGGAGAAATGTTACTAATGAGGGTTGCCACTTAAAGATGTCCAAACTTTGTCTTATTATCTGTCCTCAGCTTTTAATGTAATGTATATAATGTATTGAAATCAATGGAAGCCAATGGCTTCCATGCAGGTAGGATGGTTTGAGGAGAAAGTCAAAGACTCCTTCACAGTGAATCACTTGTTTTCTCTTAATCACTGACATGTCTGTCCTTAACCTGATGCTAGTATGCAATTCAATACACCTCAGTGAGGCTTTAAGATCTGTTACTCTAAGGTTTGGAAATATTTGGCGGTCATTTGAAGATAGATCACATACAAATTCAAAGTATTGTCTTGATTTCACATCATTTATTCTTTATTTAGCCAGAAAGTCTTCGGAGATACATTCTCTTCTTTGATATTGTAGCTATAGATTCGGCCTCTGTCAGTGATATATGAACAATATGGAAATTCATTTATATTAGTATTTGTTGAGGGAAGAAGGGGACAATATTGCAATTAATCTTACTGTAGCGGTCATAGCTTTCAAAGTCTTTTTAAACACGTGCATCAATGCTGATGTAAAACAACACTGTTATGAAAGAACATTAAAACTTGCGTTAAATTCTAACTGATGTGCCATATTGTGATTAGTTGACACTATGCTCGTATCATACAACAAAAAAAAGTATACTCAATATTCAATGTTGATGCAAGCTTTATTATTACATTCATTAAAAACATCAAAACCAATGTAAACAAGCCACGTAGGAGCTTTACCTTTGCTCTTCTCTGTCACAACGTCTTCCATGTTTCTGCTGTTCCATCCTCACCCTTTGTGTCACCTGTTGCCCACTGGTAATGCCAGTGTTTGTGTGTCAGTGAATGGAGGCAGTAAAGGGGCCAACAGGGAAGTCTGTGTTCTCTCTGTTGGTTGCAAAGGAGCAGTATAGGGTGACAGCTTTTTTGGGGCGGTCAAGATCATTTTGGCTGACTTGGCGGGCGTGTGCTCATTTCTTAGTTCATAAAAACGTTCCTACCTCAGGATCCAAATTGATTAGATTTTATTTTGCTGTGGGATTCAGGCTCCTTGCAATATGGGTCACTAACTCACATGGAGGAGTCGAGGGAAAACCCGCCTGCAGCCCGATTTTATTTCCCAAACCCTGATCAGGACCCGGGTCACTGAGAAAATGAGGAGAGACGTGAAGTGAATGGAAGTTGCCTAGAGGTTAAAGTGTGTGTGTGTGTGTGGGTGTGGATGGGGGGTGGGGGTGGGGGTTACGGAAAGAGGGAACAAATGAGGGAAATATGTGTCTTTGGTATTTAACTAAACAAAGGGTGTTCATCCATGGTGCTGATGTTACCACGACGACAAAAAGACAAAAGTTGACCAGAACATGGAATGTCAGCCAGATATGACCTTGCTGCACCAGCGGATGTGTGTGTGTGTGTGCGTACGTGTGCGTGTGTGTCTGTGTGTGCGTTTCACCATGTTGTGCACAGTTCATAATTTCATCTTTAAAGGAGCACAGCCATTTTGACATAACCTTTCCTGGACGTATTTGCTCATTATGATCTTAAGTCTGAACTCGTTGTGTGTCTGGCAGGTTTGCTGATCCTGAAAATGTCCTTCCGAACTAATTTTGTGTGTGTGTGTGTGTGTTTGCACGAGTGTGTGTTAGTACAGAAGGGGTGAAGGCAGATATAATTGGTTCTGAATCCTTCGTATTTCTCTTTGACCCCAGTCGGTGATTGATGACCCTCAACTGAAAGACCCCACCCCCACACACACTCACACACCCTCTCTCTCTCTCTCTCTCTCTCTCTCTCTCTCTCTCTCTCTCTCTCTCTCTCTCTCTCTCGCTCTCTCTCTCTCTCTCTCTCTCTCTCTCTCTCACACACACATACACACACACACACACACACTCACACACGCACACACACACACACAACAAAACCCTGTGGTCTCAGGATCACCCAGCTTTCGCCCCTCGCATCAGCAGAAAGATAGATCGCTCATCCCCCCTCAAATGACAGTCATAATCGCACAAAGAGAGAAAAGCAAAAGGAGAAGAAAGGGGGAAAACTGCATGTACAAAAGAAAAGCGACCACGGTTTTGAATCGGCGTCAAAATGGCGCCCTTTCCCTCCCCTCCCTCTCCTCCCTGTGTGTCTCCTCTCTGCCCACGCAACACAGCTACCCCAAGATGCTTCAGGAGCCTGTGACGCATTTTCCCTCTCTCTTGTCTTTTTGTTCCCTCATTTTCTTTCCCCCCCTACCTGGAGCGCAAAGCACTTTCAAACACCTTCACCTCTCAGTCGCTCTCTCTGTAATTCTTTACATTGTCATCCATTTTTAGAACAGTCCTTTTGCTTCTGGATGACGTGCATTGGTTGCCCTATGTGTAATCTTTTACCAGAAAGCCTATAAAAGGGACGCGCCTGATGACTGTTTCTGTCATAAAAAAGCTGTCTGAATTATTATTGATCTGTGTATTGAGCTAAGACAACCTATTCATTTTCTATGCGCAACTTTTTACATGTTTGCCTGTTTGTGTCGAGGGAGGGGAATAAAAATAAAAGCGAAAGATGGAAAAAGATGAAGGAGCGAAAGAGGGGAGGAGAGCAGGTTTTACGAGAGAATGAGAGGGGGAGAGGGTGTGTGTGAGAGAGAGAGAGAGCAAATGAAAAAGTAAACGGGCGAGAGGATGAAAGAGCGAATAAGGGGTAATGGTGGAGAAAAATTACCAATGGTTAAAAGGCACAGAGGGAGCAAAAAAAAAAAAAAAAAAGAAGTCACCACAAAGAAGGAGTTATGACTGCTGTAGTGATTAGTTCTGTTTTTAGTCCGGCAGAGGTGCAGGTCAATATTCACTGCCTGCTCTGTGTGAGCGTGTTGCAGGGAGAAGTGGTTGTCTTTTTTTATATGGAGGCCTGCAACCGTAGAAAACTAGCACTATCGTTATAGTACTGAGCTGGCCGACAGCACTGCAATTAACCTGAGCACCAGTCACACAGGCTGCATGTCCACACACACACACACACATGCACACACACACGCCCACATATCATCCACTCAGTAAGTCGCCCTCATCAGTGGCCAGGCAGGTGCCTCTATAAATAAATGTGTTACAAGCTAAATGCTGCCACCTTTTGATATTTATTTTACAACTTTGTGAAATGCGTTTTTATGTCTTCTTACTCTGTGTTTCATTTGATTACGTCTCTTGTGGTTATTTATATTTAATGATTTATCGGCAAGCACTGGAATTTCTGTTATTTTTATGGCTTAATAAATGAAACCTTGAACTTTAGAAGATGACTCTTTAATGGAAGATTACAAAAAAACGAAAACATTTTGTGAGGCTGTGCGGTTTATAACTCCTCTCAGTATAATTTCAGAACCAGAAAAATCCGGTATTTTGATGGATAATGTCAAGCACCATAATGTCTCAGTAATTTTAGATATCCACACAATGTATGCCTATGCCAATGCTTTTTCCTAAATGTATTTAATGTAAAAACTGATGTGGTCTTAGCACAGTTCTGATCTGCCGTGGATCCATCTGAACGCTCCTACCTGCCACGGCTTCAGCGCTCCTCGCTGGCTTGGAATGACTCGCTGTCGTCCTCTTACCCTCGTGTCTGCTCCATCTGCTGCTGCGGCCGTGCTCGTTTTCTTTTCCTCTCTTGTAATGTAATTGCTCTCTATCGCTCTCTCTCTCTCTCTCATTTATTTACACGCTCTCCTCGTATGTTTCCATACCTCCTCTGTTCTTTCATTCCTGTGTAAACCGGTCAAGAAGGCCGATATATGTTTAAATTCATGCACATGTGTCTGCACCTAGGTGTGTGTGTGTGTGTGTGTGTGTGTGTGTGTGTGTGTGTGTGTGTGTGTGTGTGTGTGTGTGTGTGTGTGTGTGTGTGTGTGTGTGTGTGTGTGTGTGTGTGTGTGAGAGAGATATGGCAATCAGAAATTGCAGTGCTGCTCTCAATTGTTATCGCGAGGCGTCGTGCTCATGTACATTAAGAAGACAGCTGTGATCACACACACTCACACAGCACACTCAAAAACAGGAAATGGTCACAAGAAAATATATAGATATTAGATGTATGTGTTTTGTTGCATTTGACTTGTTTTTGTTCCGTGTTTGTGTCTATAAAATTACACTGTTTTCTTACATAACATACATTTATTTAAGGAAACGCACTATGCACTAATACACACACACTCAGAAGCTCTCAGACCACCTTGAATCTTGATGTGAACAACAGCCATAATTCTAATGCATTCATTGTTAGTAGTTTTGTGGGGATTTACCCTAAAACCCCTCATTGTCATCGTCTTTGTGGCTTTCTGTCAGTCGGTCTGAGTGAGGCTCAGCCTATTGTTGAGACGAGGTCAATCTGATTGTTCAAGAGGTCAGACTCATAGAAAAATCAAGCATTGCTGATATCCAAGCTCAGGCCAGAAGCAGTGCAATTAATGTTCAAATCTAACAAAGAAAATTATTATTCCAATATTGGATTTTCTGATTATTTTATTTGTCCTGCATTGAAAAACCTTCACTGCAAGTGTGAAGCTACAGTGAAATATTATTGCAGTTAGATCTCTTCGTAAAAGATGTTTTTTCCTCTCTTTTTTTTATTTTAACCTTTTGAAAATGTCGAGCTGTAGATGTTTTTTGATTTCTAATCTGTTCAGTTGTTTCTAGATGTATACACAAATCATTAATTTTATTTCTTTCCAGCCAAGGTGAACAATGTCGCTCTTGGCCATTGACATCAGTCAACCATCCCCCCATTTCCAGTGTCCCCCCCATACACATACACTCATAAATATACATGCGCACAGACACACACACACACTCGTCCTGCCTGGTACTTCTGTCGCGTCACATCGACCAGGGGGCTGGAACCATGCACCTTGACCCTAACCCCTGACCTGTGGCCTCTGTTGTCTGTCTGTCTGTGTGTGTGTGTGTGTGTGGGTGTGTGTTTTCTAGGGGATGTGAAGCAGCTGCTGGTCTGGATCCAACGGAACCTGCTGAAGGAACGGCCCGAGCTCTTTGTCCAGGGAGACTCTGTGTGAGTGTGTGTGTGCGGACTTGACACACACTTGGATCTGTGTACAACAATATGACCTGAAAGGATATGTTATACATCTCCCTGCCACTAGAGCAAAAATACTTACTGCCAAATGTGGCTGTGATATTTGATCAGAATCGCTCTACAAGAACATGTGAAATGATGAAGGTGAAACTGAAGTACATCGTGTATCGAGGAGCTTTCTCAAGCATTTCCTCCTGCAGTTCAAAACTGCTGAAATGCTGCAGGAAAAAAACAGTCTAGCCTTCAGGTTATGGGTTTCAGTAAGATGATTGTGTGTGTGTGTGTGTGTGTGTGTGTGTGTGTGTGTGTGTGTGTGTGTGTGTGTGTGTGTGTGTGTGTGTGTGTGTGTGTGTGTGTGTGTGTGTGTGTGTGTGTGTGTGTGTGTGTGTGTGTGTGTGTGTGTGTGTGTGTGTGTGTGTGTGTGTGTGTGTGTGTGTGTGTGTGTGTTGTGTGGGGGTTCAGGGCTCACAGCAGCCTTATAGGACTGGCTGACTTTTACAGCTGCCTTTGTGCTGCACTATTTATAGCACCACCTAACCAATGAATGGAGGAATAGCTGGCCTACCTATAAACCGTATACATTTGATGTGTGTGTGTGTGTGTTTAATGTTGAAAGCACACACCTTCATCAAGGTGTTTCTTTTATTATCTTAAAAAAGACAATATATGGGTGCTGTGTGTGATTAGTTGACGATCTTTATCTTTGTTTCCTTCTCAAAGCAGACCTGTTTTAGTGTGTGTTCGCTGAGTGTTTGTTCCTCTCACATTGCCCTTCTCATCCACGTCATAGAGCATCAAGGTGGAGAGAGGCATATTTGAACTGCTTCAGGCATTATCTCACTATCCACATTACCTAAACAATTTCCTCTGTGGCGTTCAGAAATTAGAGTGCACCCATAGGTGTTTGTTGTTACCCCCATTATCCTCTTCTGAAGGGTGGGGATTTTTTTAGCCTTCATCCGTACGTTATTTTTGGGCCGCCATTAATTGTCAGTGACAGTTTGTTTCCCCTCCACGATCTCTCTTCTATTTTACTCCGCCGCTTATGTGTTTCTTATTTTTTAAAAGAGAGACATCATTATATTCAGCCCTTGTTAACCAGAAAACAACAAGGGTTTGTGATTGATAATGCAAGTGCTTTATGCATATTTAAAGATCAAAGCAGTTTTAATGTGCATGGCATCAATGAGAATAACACTACAGTCAAAGATACTGTTCAATGTATTATCTTAAATATACTAGGGTATGTTCTCAAACGGAATACTGGCTGTCTATTAATTATATACTGTGAAGTGTTGAATTTTGCTATTATATTATATTATTATCATTTTGGTATTAAAAAATAATAAGAATGAAAATAAATGTTGAGTTACTTTTAGGTGCATTCATCAATTATCTTTTACTATTATTTATTACTTTGATTATGACTTATTCAGACAGTGCTTGCAAAGAAAATAATTCTGTGACCCAATGCTCAACCCCAATAATTTATTTTTATATATCTTGTCTAATAAATAAAGGAGGCTATTTCTCTTTGGTTTAACATAATTTAAATATGTACTTTCTTCTTTCATTCATTTAGTTATATTTAAAGACAACCATATTTAATCTTTATTGGATGCAGATTATTTTCTGTTATTGTGTTTTTTTTATGTGCATTCTGCTTAACCTGTCTATATTTTGCACACACGTTTACGTGTGGTTGCGTCTCTGCTGCCTTTGGGAAATGTGTCTGACTCAAAACGATGTGTTTTCCCACAGGAGACCTGGGATACTGGTGCTTATCAATGATGCAGACTGGGAGCTAATGGTGAGCACTGGGAGCCATGTTCACTGTCAGATGTGTGTGTGTGTGTGTGTGTGTGTCCCTATCACTATATACCTAACATTTAATTCAGGACTGTTTGTGTGAGGTTAGCCTCACTGATACCGAGATTGCTCATTTTCTCTGAGTCAATGTTTCATGTAACGTGAAAGCAGCTGCAAGACGAGTTTGTCCTTGGGGTCTCATATCTGAACTCATATTTACATGCACACACAGAGCGAACGCTTCAATTTGAATCCATTGATTCAATTACAGGACGCAGCACAGGATGTAAATGAAATGAAAAGTTTGTCATTGATTGGACCCAGAGCACAGGAGTAATATGCACATTTGTATTAGTAAAGACAGATATTTCTCCTTTGACTTGGAGAGATTTTTTAATATTGAATGTTGTGTGTCTTCTGTGAACCTCAGGGGGAGCTGGACTACCAACTACAAGACCAAGACAACGTTGTGTTCATTTCTACTCTTCATGGAGGATAGCAAATAAACGAGGAATACACAGTCACATATCCTTCTCTGTAACAGCCTTTTCTCCACATCCTCTGCACTCTTCACTCCCCACACACACACACACATCTCAACAACACACCACCCCATTGGTCGCTGTGGATGTGTCAGCCTGTACCGTGAGGTCTCACCAGGATCGATGATCGGTCCACAGGAATAAGTGAAAATTCAGAGATGATTACCGAGAAAAATGTGGAAACTGTGAGATAGGAATTCTGCTTTTTTAAATCAAACTGGACAGGTGTAAAGTGCAGTATCTGAAGCTCTCATACTGGCCAACTAACGGGTGCGAGTGCAAATACCTGCATTTTGGTGTTTAGACTTCATCTCCCTGCTTCCCCAATTCCATGATGACCATGAAAGACCTTCAGGAATATATGATAAAAGGTTTCACTTTGCTTAAACAATTTCTAAGCAGAATACACATTGTTTTTTTTCCATTTGCCAACGTTGATCATTTCTCATATGATTTAAAATAAAGAAAATCTGTATTACAATAATAACATTTATTTATACCCCAAAGGCAAGTTATGGATGCTTCACATTGACTTACAGCCATTGACAAATAGTTAATGAACAAAAGTGTTTACAAATACATTATAGTGTGTTATACAATGTTAATGCTTAGAAATAGTGTTACCAATGTGTTATTGTTTTGTTTTTTTGGGACAGATGTGATTTAGTTTTTTTTTTAAATATGCTTTATTCATCTAATTGTTTTTTTTCCTCACAAAATGAAAAAATATTAAACGTTTTTTTAAAGAAATTGAGTCCTGACTTCTGTAATTCATTTTCAAACATATTTAACAATATTCTTTACTTCAAAGGATGTCTAATGTAAGAACAGTGGTGAAATGCACATTAGTTATAAAATACATAAAATAGAATTGCCTTCTATTTAATTTATTGCAATAAATAATATTTGTTAATAGTGAATTGCTGTTTTTAACTGTCGTCTATGTTATAATTGTGCTCTCCAATATAGCTTATACTTTTACATATCCCCCAAACCATGTGTTTCTGCACTGAATGAACTACAACAACTCTCTCGATGCTCAAGTACAATTTGGACTGCAGAAGATGCACAGCACCCTGTGCCGCACGCAGGGCCTAGCCAAACGTTTTTCTCAATTAGGATTTTACATCACGCTTCGATTATTCCTGCTGGTAGCTTATATCTGATCGATTTAGGCCCAGCTCTGTGATCACACTGCAGTTTTAGGCTGATTAGACGAGACTTGTGGGAGATGTTACCGTCCTACAACCCAACTCAGCTGGACTATGCAGAAGAGAGAGGGAGAGAGAGAGAGAGTGTGTGTGTGTGTGTGTGTGTGTGTGTGTGTGTGTGTGTGTGTGTGTGTGTGTGTGTGTGTGTGTGTGTGTGTGTGTGTGTGTGTGTGTGTGTGTGTGTGTGTGTGTGTGTGCGTGCGTGCGTGCGTGCGTGCGTGCGTGCGCGTGCGTGTGGGTGGGGTGTGAACTACAGGACCACTGCGGGAGGTCGAGGTCTAGCCCCCGGGCTGCCCTCCCCTGAACGCCCGGGGCGACCTAAAACCTTTTCTCGGCTGTGGAGTCCGATTTGCAACGGGAAACCGGCCGATAAAGGACGGCAGAAAGGAAATGCTAATGAGGCTGCGAGGGGGTTAGAGAGAGGAGAAAGTGTAGCACTGTGTCAGCGAGTGCAGGCTGGGAGACTAGGAGCGCGTGTGTGTGTGTGGGAGGAGGAGGGGGAGGGTGGGGGGGGGGGGGGGGGGGTTACTGTGAGGTGATGATCAAAAAGACGTGTCTGCATGCGTGTATAGTGTATATAGTGTATATGGACTTGATCCTCTTATAGGTCACCGTGTTACATTTTCGGACCAAATATTAACAGAATCAAAGGTGGACTGTATAGATTTTAAATCTTTCGAAAATGGTATGTTATTGTATCTTATATAAATCATAACTTGAGCCTCTATTTGCCATGTGAATCCGGTTTGTACCCACATTGTATTCCCTGCACTCACTTTCCATTACTTACTTTTACGCATGCTCTCATTATACTTGCAAGGTCTGGACTGTTACATGCACAGTTCCCAGGTCCACATCCTGCACACTGACCCTGCTCACAGTCAGGAGAGATGGTCACGATGCTGGTGCTGAGAGTCGACCTGGCCTCACCATCAGATCACACACGTGTATCTTAACGACTCTGAGCAGCTCAGGTTCCTACAGGGAATAAAAAGCTTCTATAGCATGCATCTCCTGTTTGTAATAAACAGCCATATAGTAAACGTGAATGGCCATTAAAATAAACTGCTTAATTATGTTTTTACATAACATTAATTTAGTTTTATTTTTCTAGCAGGCTAACAGGAGGATCTTTTTTTAAAGTATTCCTCTGTTAGAATATATATGTATCCCTAATTTTTCGATTTTATTGACCGAAGCAACTATTACTCTGCATCGTGTTTTGCACCCATTTACAGTGAATAGTGCTGAAACTTAAGGCATGTTAGCTGAACAGAAACACTGAAATATACAGCTCAGCAGTCTACATGTCCGATTAAATGAGAGTTTTTTTAATTTATTTTTTACTACTAAACCTGCTGGTTATTTCTTAATGAAAAAGAAGCTATTTAATTAGAAAAATACCTTTGTGTTATGCATTAAAAGCACGTGCATAGATGTTGGCTTCAAATTAAATAAAAGTGAATAAACAATTGTAATTTAGAGGATGTGTCGTAGAGTCCATTCCACACAAAGGCATTTCTGCAAGAGCAAACAACTGATCCCCTGGAATTAAAAAATCTTAGCCTTTAATGTTCAACAACAACACACGCACACACACACACACGCACGCACACACACACACACACACACACACACACACACACACACACACACACACACACACACACACACACACACGCGTGTGGATGTGCTGTTGTTTTCAATTAAATGCTTAGCCTACAAAAAAGGGTTTAAAATATATTTCAAATAAGAATATAACTTTAGAGGTAATATAGTATAATGTAATGTTTTTAAATGATTCGTTATATATATTATATATTATATATTTTGTATTTACGATTTATAAGATTGAATGTTCAATCATTTGTCGTTTGAAAATTAATAATTATAATTATCTTCAAGCAGTAAAAATGGCTAAATAAAGAAAAGAATAAACCAAAGTAAAAAGATGAAAACATTTAAAATAGGTGTCCCACGTGATGTATCAGTGACGCTCCAGAGATCTGAGCGTCAGTCATCATGCCTCTTGTGCTCTTCTCAGCTTTTTACAGCACAGTAACCATTAATATGTATTAGCTTACAATAATACATTTGACTTTCCCTAAGAAACATTAAATGCGTTGTAACGCATAATGTTTCAGTAATATACCTATTGTTAGCATACCTTATTGTATAGGATGCACTTAAGGCTTTGCCTATAGCTCTAAACTAGCTCTTTATATATTAATAAAACATATGGAATCCTCAAAGAAGCTATTTTTTCCCTCCAAATGTAACTTTTGACATTTCATCCTATTTAAAATCCCTCTGTCGTTTATTTGTATTATCCTCGTTAAAGACTTCATGTGTCTGATGATCCAGTTTTTTTTCATAGCTCATCTCACGTGTGTCTGTGCTGCATGCAGGCCTCACTCTGCCAGCACTCAACTCCCTGCTTTCCACTATTTGCCAAACACAGTCGATACATCGATGCTTCCAGTCGATATGTGCCATTTAAAACAAACACTCTTGATTAGATCTTCGACAAAGTGTAAATACCAATCGGGCCAACCACGACGCGCATCTCGAAAAACACATCACACGAGAATAAGGTTTCCTCCACTTTATTGGTCCAGTCCCGCGTCTGCTTCCTCCATAACACAAATGCGGTGTGTATCTTACCTGAAATGACACAGTTACAAAACAACCCAAGTCTAAAGGGCGCTCTGGAGCCTCCTTTGTGCTTCGGAGGCCTACATTCTTCATGTGGCGTCTGGCCAAAGCCAGCAGTGATGAATGTGAGTCTGCAGCAACAGATGTCCATACACAATTCTTGCGGTTGAATTTGAGTTTACTCAAGAATTGCGTTTGGACAATCAGCCGCTAAAGACTCTGTCTGCCCTCTGCCAAAGATTAAAAAAAGACGAAATTAAGCATTTGATTATTTAAATCACACGTGTGCCCCGGTAGTTGTTGTTTAGGCCCATGGCTGCACCTGCCACGGCTGCCTAAATGATGCCCTTTGACAGTATTGGCTGCGACTGACACTAAAACCTGTTTTCTCTCCCTTCTTTCCTCCCAGATAGGGAGTTGCAGCACTGTGCATTATCTGTGACATCCTCGCTGCTCAGCATTGCCCCGAACTCGGCCTCTTGAAATAAATCTAACTGTGCATTTCCAAGTCTGAGCTGTTTCAGCAGAAAACTAAACCGTTAAGATATTTTTGTTGCGATGAAAAACATTTTCTTGAGCACATTCCTGAATTGAGAAGCTGATCCCCTCTGTTGTACTGGAACAAAGTCTATGTTCTTTTCTTTCTTTTTTTGCATTTGTTTGATAATGCTAAGGAGGCATTGTTGCAGCCACACTCACTTTATGACTTTTCTTTTCTACTGCTGTTTGAAACCATCCTATTTCCTACTTTCTCTTATTGCTGTTACGTTTCCGTGTCTCTGCACCGGTTGCTAGTTGTAAAGTTAACCCCAAGTCTGTCCAGATCTCTGGGCCCTTAAGATGGCTGAATGGCCATTGCATCTTTAAGTAAATTGTCATCTCCTTTGGTTCACCAGAGAATCGCACTTTTAAAGTGCCTCAAAGAAGGCGAAAAAAGACAGGAATCAAACAGCTGGAGTGGACTTCAATTCAATTTAAAGTCCGAGGTGAAAAACGCCATTTCTGCACCTGTGCACTGTCATCGATTTAAGGAAAGAATGTTCAGTTATGGTGCCTCAAGATGCACAATGGCTTTCCACGGATGTCACATTTAAAAAGATCCCCTTTCTATTTGAAGAAAGGCACTTGGAGCGTTTGCGTTCTTTCCCCTGGTGTTTTATAGTGGTTGATGAAATCGAAAAAAAGGAAACCCCTTAGTTCCCGCTGGTGCGTCCTTGGTTCAGATCCCACGTCGTGCGTTCTCTCGGGTCTCTCCGCTCCGTCCAAAAGCCCCATGCAGCGAGCAGCGTCGGATGGTGACAAAAAGAGGCTTCGTACACTCCGGTCAGACGCTCCTTCCGTCCTCCCATCCTTCCTTTACGGGTCTCTCGGGCGGACTGGATGGAAGTCTCTCTGCCCTCCTGGCTTTTTCTTTGCGCTGCTCCAACAATAAACGCTGCGGCCGCGACGCAAGGCGGAGGAGAGAGGAGTGGAGAAGGTCCTCGCTTGGTACTGAATTTGAATAACACCACGGGGTGATAAATGTCCATTGTACTGCTTAAGTAATGAATCTCCGCTGTCCTCTATGTCACACACACACGCACACACACACACACACACACACACACGCGCGCGCACACACGCAGCAGCTGCGATGAGGGACCAGCAGCCCCTCTTAAAGACACAACAGCCCTATTTTCTACCCAAAAAGAGATTACAATCCCGACACTGTTTACTCTCTGAGCGCACTGCATGACGTTTAGTGTTTGTCTTGTGTGAGCACACTAGTGCAACGCTGTAACCAGGCACTCGGACATAAAGCGGTGCCTTCAGCGCCATTCTGCTGCAGAAAGGGCAGCTTTACTGTAGGCCTCTGAGGCAAGTGTTGTCCGGAGTGACAGAAAATGAGTCGATTATATGATGCTCATGTGACAGACGATTGAAGGGGCTACAGAGGCCAAATTATACAGATTTATTTATACAGTAAAATGCATATACAGAAAGATGGAATCCAAAAACAACTGCAATGGTTATTTCGTGTAGGCTTATAGCGTTGCATTGCACATGTCCTATTCCACTATAAACTCCAATTATGATGAGCTTGTGCAGGTGTTCTTTTATTTATTTTAAAATGCCAAGGTTACATATTTTGGCTCTCGAGCGCACCTGGTTAACCGTGAACACCGTGACTAATGAGATCAGTTTAAGTATTTATTTTTTTCCACGCATGAAAACAAAAACAAAATGAATGAAAGAGCTCGGCTGAGCGTTTTCTGTTTGTATGCCGTGTGCATTTTAAGCACTGTGAAAAATGGTCACGCGTAAAAAATAATATCATAGTATAATAAATATATGAGAATGATTCACGAGGTGAGAGGTGTTGGGCTCGTGTCTCTTTCTCTCCGGAATCTGAATCGAGCCCATCCTCATGTCGTGCATATCAGCAGTTTTGAATGCTGCGTTTGCTCTGCAGCTTTTTGATGCTTACAAACCGACCTCCTCTCTCTCTCTCTCTCTCTCTCTCTCTCTCTCTCTGTCTAATAAATCATCCTGTCTGATCCCGCCCCGGGCGCAGGGGATCCTCCTCTTTAAAGCTCAATCCGTTTTTTTCTCCCCTTTTCATCCTTCTGAAGAAGCCGAGTTAACCTCTACTGATCCACAGGGCCAGAGCCCCTCTCAGCCCCAGCCCGCCTCCTTTTCAATCAGGCAGTCACTCATTCATTGCTCTTTTTTTGAGTGGTGAAAAGCAAACCCCTCCATCTCCAATCCCCTCTCTCCCTCTCTTTGCCTTTTCATGCCGGGGCTCTTCCAAAGGCGGGAAACCCAGTGAGAAGTCAAGAGGGTCCCCTTTCACTCTCACCTTGACATCCCTCACTTATACTCTGTTATGGCGCTAAGGAGTTGTAACACTCTCAGTGCTGTGTTCAGGCACTGCAGTGCAGTTTTGAATATACATTGAATATATATATTATGTTTGGTATGTTTGGTCTTAACATACTGCCAATATCAAAAAGACACCTGCAATGATTTTTTTGTTATTTGGATCAAAAGATGTTGCATAACTAAGTGTGGAAAAAAACTCAACAGCTCAACAAGTGATGCATGAAGTGTGAAATCAGTTGCAGTACTTTTTTCTCTTTGTGGATAAGACTCATCTTTTTTTTAAACAGCAAAAGAATTTAATGTTAAAGAGATTAGCTTTTTTTGGTGAATTTGACAATTCTAAGATCAAGCTCTGAAGAAAGCACTTCAAAAAAGTGTTACTTCACTGGGGTTACTTTAGTTCTCTAAAGTGTTGTGTATTTGGCTTCAATTGGTGACAAGAAACGCTGCTGAATGTACAAATTGTCTGACTAAATAAATACAAAAATCGTATAAAATTAATTTAAGAATGAAACACTATCAACTTCAGTTGTTGATTTAAATCCTTTTCGCTCAGCTTTCATGTTGGCTGTTAGTCTTGGTGGTGTATAGTAGGGGTGTGTGAGTGTACACACAGAAACAGTAGGGGACCGCTGCACTCCACGCAGGGGCCACTGAGCCTCCCTCCATTCACAAATCAATGTTTAACCCACTGGCTAAAAGGCCTGGCAGGGGACAGGGAGGCCTAGTCGGCGGGGTGGGCCATGAAACCATCCCGTCAAGAGACGGAGAGGAGAGCGAGGACAAAGGGAACAGGGGAATCCTCAAAATAAACCTCCTCTGGTGAAGGCATCTCCTCCCTGCTGCTAGGGCACGGCTGTAGAGGAAGAAGAGCAGAGGAGAGAGGTTAGAGAGAGGCAATGCTGTGGCAGGGAATGTCAATGAAATGTATAGTGGGGAGCATGTTCTGGGGACAAAGAGGTCAATTTGAAGGAGAGCTTCTGAACAGGGTCAGTGGACAAACACAAGTCCATCCGTATATACCTGCTACTGTATCCTCTGAAAAGATTGTTATCACAGCAGCATTACACTAATTTCATTCAGCAGCCATGTTAAAAGTGGTTCATTTGTACGGGCAGCTCGCAAAAGTTTGTGGAGTAAATGTAAGAGATAGGCATGAGCCAGACAGCAAATTCAGGAAGCCAATTATAGAGAGACAGAGACATCTTAGGGCCATGAGACACAAGAGAGTCTTAGCTTTCATTATACGCATTATAAATGTAATGTAAAATACGTGTCGGACCGTCTCATAAACATGCACTTTTGCTTTTGGCACATGCATTTATACTTTCAGGCTTTCATTTTGCATATGGGCTAAATATTGTGAGCCAAATCTCACCCCACTATTGTTTTATTATCCATTGTAACTGACAGGAGATTGCCTCACTGTTTTGTTAGGGGGGGGGGTCAAGAATTTGACCTTGTGACCACTGCAAACAAATACATGCAAACTCCGAGTATTTATTGACGTGAAAAAAGTGAATTCATCAGAGATCCGGATGTGTTCGTTGCAACACTGACGAAAGGAAGGTTTGTAAAATAGATCTTGACATAATAGCTGAGATTAAAAGATTAAAAGGAAAGTCTCATATAAATGCACAACTGAGTGTGTCCTGCTTCTCTTGACTCCGACCAGTACACACTGCCCCCCCCCCCCACACACACACACACACACACACTCCTTCCCCCCAAGCATGCCGCTGCCTAAACATCCCCCAGAATTCTTTGACAGTGGCTGCGCTGTTGCTTGGCAACGAGGCGACGGACAGCGTCATCCAGGGAGTAACAGAGAGGATGAGAAGCAGAGAAGTCTCCACTAATCTCACCATTACTTTTGGGAGATCACAGGGCTCCAGAGTGTTCACAAATATCCTGTAATTTGTTATTGTGTGTCGGTGTTTGCAGGACTAAGAGATGCAAAGGAGAACCTGCCTTTGACTAAATGGGCAATATTGAGATTTCAAGGGAGGTTAAAAAAGCGGAAATTCCTGAATCATGCCTCAGCAACGGAACGCTCTAAATTGACTCGGACAAGCATCGTAATGGGAGAAGATGAGCTGAAGAGAACGTCCCAACATCTCATTATTATCTTCACTTTCCACCAGACTGCAAGGCTCCTCGTCATCATCATCTTCTGCAAAGTCAATTCACTGAGCAGGTGTTTCATTTGACAACATTAAAATCCAATATTTAGGAAAAAATATATTTAAAATGATTTATACATATATATATATATATATATATATATATATATATATATATATATATATATATATATATATATATATATATGTTGTTGATCTGTTTCATATTCATGGGAGGAGATACCTGTCCTCATAATCTCATTATTTCAGACATCGCTAGAGCATTCAGTCTGAACATCACTTTCTTTGTGCTGACTAAGTGGTGTTTTTTTTACCTGTGATGTTTATTGCTGTTTGACTTAATTAAGCACTTGAGTCCAACAGTAATATTGGCCACCTGTGGTAAAAAATATAAAAATTACCGCCCAATGATTTATCTGCCTCTTTCCACTGCGTGACCAGGATCATGATGTCTTCTGGAAGGTTCAGTATTTGTGGTTTAAACATAGTTAGTTTTATTAAAAACACACACAAAATCACACTGACTAGGCGTTAACTTAAACATGCAAACACATTGCCACAGAAACAGTGACATGTATTCTGTATTGTGGACATTTTTGCAAAACAAAAAAAGTGAAACCAAAAAAATTAAGATGGGATTTTATGGATACTGCCATAACATTTTGAGGACATAATATTAGTTCATGAACCAGTAGAAAACAACTGCGTTTAGTGCTGAAAAGATTAACCAATTAGTGGACTGACAAAGAACATTTATTGATAAAAATGCAGATAATTCACTCGTCTTATTTATTCATTCTTCTTCTCAAATGTGAAGACCTGCTGGTTCTCTTTGTTTTATATCTTTGTTACCCCACTGGGTTTTGGAGATATGGAGTATTCAAAAACAATAATCAAAAGCATCGGTAGTCCATATGGATTTTCCCACGCAATTGAGATAAATCACGTGACTCCTTAAATTGTGGAAAATGTCCTGAGATACATAAGTTGACATGGGAGGAGGCGAGCAGACAGAGTGAGGTATCTGTAGCTGCTGAGTAAGAGGGTGTGTGCCCCGACTCCGGCCCTGAGTGACAAGTATTGACCCGCCCAGCCAAAAGACGTCTCTGTGGGAACGCTATTGATTATTGCCACAGCAATAAAGGTCCCGGAAGCTTGTGAGAATGTCACGACTCTCTGCTGCCTATAGCTGCCTCTGGTCCCAACACACGAAGACAGAAGCACTTTCACGCTGACACATCCTAACCTGCAGCCATGACTCATTCGCTCACCTCCCGCCTGACGAAAGAGAGTTTGGTGGCATCTACACATGTGGGCACACATGCATGAGTAGCTCCAAAAAAACACATTTGCCCCACGTATATTCAGTAGAATCACGGAGATAGTTTCTGTGTATTTTGCTTGAATTTCAAAAATTTTAATTTTGAATATTTGTCAATTAGATTCCTGCTGCTATTCCACAATGCAGGTGAATCAATTTTTATTCATGGTATGAACGAATGAAATATTGCAGTTTAATTAAAGAAAATTCAGCAGCAACCTGTCTTTCCATAATCATTGTCATTGCTCCTCAGGATAATAATCAGAACATGTTGTTTTAAGTTTTCATTTCACTATGTCATCACAGCAAAGACTCTGGATTATCCAGGATGAGTGGAAAATTGTCCCTGAAGACACTTTTCCAAATTCTATTCTCCTCTATTGTATTGGGAAGGAGGCAGAAATCTCAGGCGTTGATATTTCAAAACCTGCACAAATAAAACCCAAACTGAATACCATTAGAGACAAGTGGGAAAAGCTGTGTTTTTGTAATTTAGGTGATCCCGTTTAAGACAAGTGTAAACCTCAATATCTGCTGTTTATCCTCTTTTTATTTTTTCCCAGTCTCTTTTCTGCAATCTGGTCAAAACAATGAAGATTTCCCCTTTCTCTCTCCCTCTGTCTTTAATTCACACACACACACCCCCACACACACAAACAAACGCCATGTCCACCCTTGACCTCGCAGTGAAAAGTTAGTACACCCAAGTTTGAACTTTCCCAGATCTGCCTCTGCAACCGACGCTGGGAAAGTGCCCCTGACATACGCATGTGTGTGCGTGTGTTTGTGTGTGAGTGTGGCAACACTTGGGGTGTCATGAACAGGAGAGATTTGACCTTCAACCCTGCTGACCTGTCCACAGAAACGAGCCCTTTAACCCAACCCTGCTATTGTCAGCCATGACTGCCTTCGTTTATTCAGAGAGCCCGCCAAAGGAGTCAAAATTCATTATATACCACTTTGCTTATTATTTTCCACCCACATTTATGTCTTTATGCCTCTCCTCGTTTCTTCACCATTATTTCCATCACGCTCATTCCCTTTCTCCTGCTTCCATCCCTCCTCTTTTAACTCGTTTTCACAGTCGACCGAATCTTCTGATCTTGCATTTTCACGTGAGTGCTGAGCTGACTGATAGTACTAAATTATTTGCATACTTAAATTCATTACGGATTTAGCTTTACTCAATTCTCAGCTAAAAATCTATCACTGTAAAACTTCCTCTCACCTCGTCTCATCTTAAGTGTCATCGCTTTTCTTTTGGATTTTTTAAATAAGCTTTTACTTGAAAACAGTTTTTGTATTTCCCCTCAAACTAATCCAATACATATATATATATATATATTCTTAGAAAAGCATTCTTCTTCTGACACGAGATGTATTGTATGTGCATGCGTGATTGTACATTGTTGGACATTGTTTCTATAATTTAGAATGTTTCTAATTTCTAATCCCTAACGCGTATAATTTACTAAAAGAGGGATGTGGCACCTTGTAAAATCATTTGTGACAATGTTCTCTCTAAACTAAGATTATTCAAACTTTCCTGATGTCACCTGGGATGGACTGGGTTCACGTATTTCTTTATTTCTTTTGAAAGCAGTCTCAACCACAACTGTCAAAGGAGTTTCTCAAAAAGGGCCACAGGGGGGCCTCCAGGGGTCATTGAGGAGGTTCAAGGTGGTCCACTGCAGCAAAACATGTTGCCTTGTGTGCAGGTGATGAAAAGCACATAGGTGTAACCTCATAGGGGTATGACCTTATAGAGGTGACTATTTAATAAGAGAATCTGTTGACCTTTGTACTGACTAATACAGTATTCATTTCAGTGAGAAGCTACATCCACAGTACTGTTCATCTCTGGTTGGATGTTCCTTTACCGTTGACCTTGTTCCATCAGTCAGTAACCCAACACACATTAAGACAATACACCTGTTTGGATGCTGTGGCCTCACCGGTTTACACCTTTTTGACACTGATCATCTTCTCAATGACAAACTAAAAGTTGCATTTAAAATGTTGAGGGGCCTCTTGAAATACTAGAAACGCTCCAATGTTGTTTTGAAGATCTGCTCCACTGATTCAGAGAACTGTCCCCCTCCCAGCTCTGTTTGGAGTCTTCCTTATTTAAATTTGAAGAATGAGGTTGAACACAGATCCCATTGGTTGTTACACATTCTTTGTTTCACTGATCAAATCTCCATGAAGCCACGAAGCCCTCCTGCCCCTGTGGCCTGCCACCACCAAACCCCACCTTCACAAACACTCGGATGCTTTCTCAGTTTGTCTTTTATTTTGAAATACCTTTCCTAATTATCATGTTATTTCAAATTACGTCACAAGTGTGTGTTCCCCACAGAGAGGGTGAGGTATCAATAAGCTCATCTTTTAGAAGCAGATGCAAAAAAACAACAACAACCTCTGTGTTGTTTCTTTGAGATCTCAGAGTGGCACACAGCAGGCAATAAACAGTAACTGTGATTCATTTTAGTTCATAAGGTTGTATGGACCCAATAGTAGAGGTGAAATGCTGCCTTCTATTTCTTTGGAGCAGGTGGCCAGATCTAACACACTGCACCTTTAAGTTCAAGTAGCAGCACAACAGTGTAGAAATACTATTTTCAAGAAAATTTACTTGGAGCATGAAATGTCGTCATTATGAAGAATGCAAATTTTACATTATTTCAAGCGTGCAACTAATTTTAACCACTTTATACTGCATGTACTGTGTATTTTAACTTGCAACAATGCATCATATTTTGTAAATTGATCATGTGTTGTTAGTTACAAACATACTAGTACTTATTGTTTCCAAATAAATGTAAGGCAGTATAAAAAATACTTGAGTGAAATACTTGTAACCCCAGAAATACTTATGTGTAGTATTTGAGAAATATTCCCCCATTAGCCAATGAAACCCATCAGATCTGACCTCCGACAGACACTCTAGTAATGGACCTATTGGATCAAAACCTCCCTCTGCTGGCCAATCCCTGAAACTGCAGCCAACAGTAGCACCAGAAAAAAACATTTACCTGAGGATGTTCATCCACTTTATCTAATATCTCTCACCAACTATATCACATAAAAGTAAATGATCATATCATATACATGGATAGAACAATACTGACTCTAAATGTGTATAGGTTATTTGTTTATTCTCATGTTATACAAACAATGTAACTTAGGGGAAAGAGCTGCAATTCGTTTTAAACAAGTAACGACATATTATCTCTTAAAATTGTTATGATGACTTCATTTTTGTTTTGTTATTTGACACATGAAGGCATCACTAATCAAACCGGATGTAAAAGTGTGTCTGACTGGATGTTACCTGCCTTACGTCATAGTTTATATTTCATCAGTGAGATTTACAAAGAAACACAATGTGGCCAAATCCCACCTTCATCTCTGAATAACGGTGTCAGACTTTTCTGGCTCTACAGATCTGAAGCGGAAGTTGTAATGTCGTCTCTCTCTGGACGTGATCTTGGAAAAAGCGAGCAAGCTTGTACAGTAACTTAGGGAGGGGGGGTGTTTAAAGATTTAGGAAAACCCTCCTTTTCATTCCTTGGAATGCTGACGCGTCCACCGGCGACGTGCTGTGCTGGAACACCGGAGCGGCTTTCACCATGTTACTGCACTTTTTAGCTGTCGGGGCCTTTGTTTTCCTCGCCGACGGCTACTTTTCGGAGGAAATGTTTCCGGAGGAGTCCAAGATGCAGCCTCCTACGGTGGTTATCGCTATCTTAGCCCGAAACACCGCTCACTCCCTGCCGTACTACCTCGGGGCTCTGGAGAGACTCAACTACCCCAAAGACCGCGTCTCCGTGTGGTGGGTTCTGTTGCATGCACCGGGGCCGTGTGGAGACCGGGGGCTCTGTGTGGAGACCGGGGGCTCCGTGTTAGCCGGCTAGCCGCCGTTAATAGGTCAATGGCATTTGATTAGTTTGAGAAAGCAGCCGTGTCCGTCCCCTCCCCTCCTCCCTCTGCGCCTTTCACTCCCCGCACTCACTTCCTACTGTGGACTGCATCCATGCGTACTCTCTGTAGAGCTGGTTGTAACTGGTACCCTTTCTTTGCGCTCATTTTAATGAAAATATGACGAACCTTGGTGATTAAACCCCATAAACTGAACTGTCCTCGAAGGGGTTTTAAGCAGTTAACGCCCCTGTGGAGTACTTAAATGTAGTTTATGTGTCGTAAAGTGACCATTACCTAATTTAAAACCTATTCTGCTCGTACATTTATAGTTTGATTTGATAAAACTGGATATAATAAGAGAGAGTATCTGTTGCTGGGTTGCATATTGATAATCATATGACACACTATATGGCCATGTACTAACGTTAAACGTGATATGTACTTTGTATAGTTGTGTTGTGTTCACAGCAGTGTGTGTGCAGGATATTGAAGTATACTTTCAACACTAAAAATAAATCTTCTGTCGCAGTATGGGTCATTTTATAGCACAATATCAATAGTGTAATAAAGAACATTTTCTAAAAATCAATTGAGAAGTTGTAAAATAACAACAGAAGTGTATCTGTTTTCGGCTTATCCAGCAAATTACATACCTGACCGATCATAATACTTCTCGGTGATGCAAAAATCCTGTATCCATTATTGCAACAGAGACATTCTGCGAATTGATTAACATTGTAGACCCAAAATGGCCTGCCATACCTGGAGATGCTGTGGTGGCTCCTCTTTTACAAAAGGCATAGTGAAAAAAGGGTCAATAAAAGAAAAAAACGAGATCCAAAGCATATTTGATAAGGATATCATGATTCAATAACATCGGAACTATAGGCTGTTCAATCGGATCAAGAATGTGCTTAAAAATGTACGAAAAAAGAAAACCGCAACTTGATCACAGAGATGAGACAAGTTATTATTTATACGTCTTAAAGATGTGTCGGGATTCCTTTTCCCCCAATACATCTGCGTTTGAAACACATCAACTCTTCAGTTTCACAACCGGCTTTCTCTGTGCTCTTCAGGGCAGCCACGGATCACAATACCGATAACACCACCGCTATACTGAAAGAGTGGCTAACCTTCATGCAGAAATTCTACCACTATGTAGAGTGGAGACCAATGGACCAGCCCACGTAAGTGCAACGATATGAATGTATTGTACTATATTCACAGCAGGGATCTGGGTAAGCGAACAGCCTGTCCTGATCCTCTCATGTGTAGATCTCAGCCAATCTTACTCTGAAGCAACATGAACTCACCTTTTTATAACCTCTGTCGTGCAACTAATAGCCTTAGTGGAGCCACTTTGTTGCCTCAAGATAACACACCTTTCCACTTTGCATAATAAGGAATAATGCAGGACACCTCTGCTTGTCTTTACACCTTGACTGTGTGGACATCTGTCTGAGCTGAAGAGGCCATTAGTGGAAATTATGTGTGCATGCCAATCATACTGTCTGACTGCTAATCGACTGACAGTCACTGAACTCTAGAAACTGTCAGCCGAGCGGTATTTTAAGTTGTGAGTAGACATGTGGTTATAATATATTGGAAAGTCAGGCTAATTCAGTTAGTAGTAAATTAGGCGATAAGAGAAAATGCCAAACCAGTACAATAATATACTTTGATGTCCTTCTTATACCTCTTTGTTTTAGGTCGTACGCAGGAGAGTCGGGTCCTAAGCATTGGCCCAATAGCAGATATGAGTATGTGATGAAGCTGAAGCAGGCAGCGCTCAACTTTGCCAGGAAACGCTGGGCTGATTACATCCTGGTACATAATAAGATACTGTTTCTTGTGGTAGCAGGGTAGGATTCAAATCAGCTCCATCCCTTGATTTATCTGATGAGATTTGTTCCCTCTTTGTTGCCGTTATTTCATCCAAGAAGAAGTTTCTCGTGTTACAGAGACATGACTCTACAATCACTCTCCTTGTTTCCCATCTTTCCCTGGTCTCCTCTGTCATGTTTCAGTACGTTGACACAGACAATATCCTCACTAATCCTGAAACCCTCAACCTGATGATGGCCGAGAACAAGTCAGCCATTGCTCCCATGCTGGACTCTCAGGGAGCGTACTCCAACTACTGGTGCGGTATCACCCCACAGGTGAGTATGGACATATGGGCAGCATACAAAAATAACAAAAAAAAGGCCCTCTTTATATCAAGATCCCTTTTTATCTGACACCATCTCTCTCTTTTAAGGGATATTACCGCCGCACAGCAGAGTACTTCCCGACCCGCCATCGGCACAGACTGGGCTGCTACCCTGTGCCCATGATCCACTCCACCATGCTGCTGGATTTGAGGAAGGAAGGCATGACGAAACTGGCCTTCTTCCCGCCTCACAAGGACTACTCGTGGCCCTACGATGACATCATCGTGTTCGCCTTCTCCTGCCGGGCTGCAGGTGGGTTAGCGGTTATGTTTTTGTAATCAAATCCACAAACATACTTACTTCACTGTATAATTATGTACATTATAGGGGGATCTTAGATGGTACACAATGAATGTCTCATCAATGACTTAATGTATTGATTGATTGATATTTGATGCCACGCAGAGGTACAGATGTATCTGTGTAACAAGGAGCGCTACGGCTACCTGAACGTCCCGGCCAAACCTCAACACACCTTGGAAGATGATCGCCTCAACTTTGTCCATGTCCATCTTGAGTCCATGAGTAAGAGCAGATTGTATTCACTATTAATATTAAAAAAATACAGATACTGACAGGGAGTACAAATTAAGAAAACATATACAGTATGTTGTGTTGGTTCAGATTTGTTATAAAACATTATTCTCTTATTATTTCTTGTAACAGTTGATGGTCCTCCAATGCGGCCCTCACGATACGTCTATATGTTCCCCAAACAGAGAGACCTCATGGGCTTTGATGAGGTAAGAGACACCTCAATGTTTTTTTATGGTAGAAGCATGTTTTAAGGACACTAATATGTGAATATTTATATTGCCCATATACTTTTTTTCCCCTTCTTTTTTTCAACCAACATGGTAGTTTCAGCATCTGTGGGAAAAGCATTGTGCCTTAATTTCTCAACTTTTGAATCTAAAGGATTATAACAAGGCATTTTTTCCAGGGAAAAACACTAATTCCTGGAAGGTATTCATCAAAATCCTGGTGTTTTGAACTCACACAATGGGCTATTAAATATTGAAAGTGTGAAGGAACATTAGTCCTTTTAGGCTGTGTTCATCATTCAGAGTAAGCATGAAGCACATTATTACAGAAATACATGTAGCTTAGTACAGACTTGTCTAAAGAAGTCAGGGAGTTGATGATATCCATTTCAGTAATGATACACAGTTAACAGAATTAAATAACTCTCCTCAGATATATTTGATAAATCTGCGACGGCGTCCTGACCGTAGAGACCGGATGCTGTTCTCTCTGAATGAGCTCGAGATTGACGTCAAGGTGGTGGACGCTGTGGATGGGAAGTGAGTACACTCTCAGGGAAATACTGAATACAGCAAGACCGCTCAACTGGCTGATATTGAAAGAGAAAAATACATATTGAACGATGAGATACTGACATAAAACAACGAGTGGACATTTCCTTCCAGAAATGTACTGTTCCATCAACACATGGCTTTGTTAAATTCCTGACATTAGGTTCGATAATATTCTGATATTCGATGCAAATTGTGAATATCCTTTTTATTATGGCCATTCAGTTACCTGTGCAGGGTTAAGTTATTTCTCCTTAATCATCTGAGGTTTCATTAACATGGCCCAGTTTCCAACCACCCTTTTCCCCCTTACTCTTGCCCCCTTGCCTTCATAGGAATATAATTACTATAACACCTGTGTGTGTGTGTGTGTGTGTGTGAGTGTGTGTGTGTGTGTGTGTGTGTGTGTGTGTGTGTCTGTGTGTGTGCTCAGTGCACTGAACAGCAGTGACATTAAGATCCTGGGTGTTGACCTGCTGCCAGGCTACTATGACCCGTTCAATGGACGCACTCTGACCAAAGGAGAGGTGGGCTGCTTCCTCAGCCACTACTTCATCTGGAAGGAGGTGAGAACACACACACATTATATATGGAAGTCTTTATTGGTATAACTGACAGTGAGATCAATATAGGTAATGTAATCAAGAGGATGAATGACAGCGTTCTGATCAAGAGTTGGGATTAGATAGAATCATGTTTCTTTGGACCTGTTTGTTCACCACCTTATTTGCCTCTATGAAGGGGTTTCTCTGGTGGCCCCCCTGCCCAACAGGCATAGGTCTGCTTATGTAAATAATGTAAAAAATCTTACATCCAAATCTTTTTTTAGTTGCATTCACTGCAATTGACAAAACCTTCAATGATAGATTCTAAATAAATGAAAAATTTAATTTGAAGACTGAAATTCGAAGAGCTCTGGATGTTGCCATGTAAATACTTAGCTATTTAACTAATAACTACTTTGTTTTCCTATTATAAATAAGATGATCAATTGTTTTTGGTTCCATCATGGGTTTTTCCAACCTGTGAATGGACCTAAAAAAGAACACAAGCGTACTACATATAAGGACTGTACTGTACTTGCTCAGCGCTTTTCTAGTATTCCAACCACTCAAAGCGCTTTAACACTACATCATTCACCCATTCATTGTAGGGGCTACCATGCATTCACACACTATAGACACAGCTACGGGAGCAACTTGGGGTTAAGTGTCTTGCCATAGGACACATCGAAATGGACTAGCGGAGCTGGGAATTGAACTGCCGATCCTCTGATTGAAGGATGACGCTGCTCAACCACTGAGCCACAGTTGCCCATACCATGTCTTTCATACCATACCTATACCATGTATTCCAGATATGCTCAATTCCTACTTTGACTGAGAAATTGAGTCTCATCCCTCTGTGTCTCTGTTCCATCTTTTGTTTCTACATGCGTTTAGTTTTCGTTGTATTCCTTCTCCATCTCTTGGTCTTGCTGAAACCAATGTTTTTCCAGATGGTGGACTTGCAGATGGACATGACGCTGGTCCTTGAAGACGACATTCGTTTCCAGGCCAACTTCAAACGACGAGTCCTCAGACTGATGGAGGAGGTGGAGCAGGTGGAGCTGGACTGGGACATCATGTAAGAGGGACACGTTTTTATTCACACAGTTCTTGTTTTGCAGGGATGGATGAGGTTTAGGTTGAGTCAATACAGTTTGCTCAAAAGTATGTTGTGTGTGGAGGAATGGGGTCAGAAGTCAGAGGAAAAAATCACATCCAGGAATGCATTGCACATTACTCATTTAATTTGTGTGTGTGTGTCTGTGATTAAGATCTCTGCAGGACATGGAAACAAATGTTTTCAATTGAAATCATACTGAAATGATCAGAGAAAACTTCAGACCCACACTGAAGGCATTTTGAAACTATCAGCAGGAAGACGGGAAATGTACTAGCTTCTTTTTTTGTGTGTAATTATGTTTGCATGACTTTCTGAAAATGGTTAGACACACCTGCAGAAAACATGCTGCAAAAAAACAGACTTCCAAAATGATTTCCAACACGTGGCAACAAAGCAGCATTGCAGTAGATTTCTGGAGTCGGATGTTTTAGACATCGCCTCATTTCTTCTTCATCGTTTTGTTGTTCTTCATTCATCTTCCTCTTCTTTTCTCATTGTGGCTTAACGGTGCTGCAGATACTTTGGCAGGAAGCAGCTGAATCCTGGAAAGGAGGAGGCGGTGGAGAACGTTCACAACTTGGTAACGGCCGACTACTCGTATTGGACTCTGTCCTATGCCATCTCCCTGCAGGGAGCCCAAAAACTGCTCAACGCTGAGCCGCTGTCCAAGATGCTTCCTGTTGATGAATTCCTCCCCATCATGTATGACAAACATCCCAAGTATGTATGATGGCAGCACTCAATACACCTTAATAACCCACACCTCGCACTTTTCTTGTTTTAATCTTGATGAACATGTTGGAGAAATTATTTAGTTGTTGTTTGTTTGTCTTTTTCACATTCAGTGACTTCGATGATAAAAACTTGTTTTATGGCCTCCCTGCCAGACCTATAAATCTAAAACTGACTTCATAATTGCAACAAACATTCTTTCCGTAGTTGCCTAAACTTGCATACATGATATATATGTTTTGTGGAGGTAGTAGATTGAAGAAGTATAGGGAAGTCTGTGGTTTCTTTGTAAAAAGTTTGTTTTGGCCACACTTTCTATTCTTGTCAGTTTAATAGTGCTTGTCGAGCTGAATTAGAACACCACATTTCAAAGGGGGTCTTACATCTTTGTGAACTTTTTTTCCTCCTTATGATGTGCAGGTTTCATGGCATTTGGTCAAATTGGATTGCTTTTTCTTTTCGATACTGCGTAGTTGCCAGATCACCCAGAGGGGATGCAGATGTGTCTGTGGCAGACTTGTGCTCAGCTCTGTTTAGCCACACTATTGGTCTGGCTTGAAGGGTGGTAAAGTCGGCAGGTCTGACAATCGGTCCACTACTGGGATCCAGACTGAAATATCTAAGATTAAGATCAGAGTGGATGAAATTATGAGGATGACTATTACTTTTTTCCTCTAGAGCTACCATGAGATTCACATTTTTGTTTTTAATGAAATGTCTCGACAACTAAGCCAATTGGATGGATCGCCATGAACTGGTACCGACATTCAGGAAGAAATAACTATAATGACCCCATAACCTTTAAATAAGCGCCATCAAAATGTTAGTTTGTTCAGTACTTTCCATCAAAATCCCATATTTGCAAAACTACAGCCTCAGCTGTACTTTGTGTTTTATGCTAATTAAGCAAGTGTTTGCATGCTAAAATCCAAAACTAAGACAGCTAGCATGGTAAACATTATACCTGCTAAACATTAGCATTGTCAACATCATATGTTAGCATCCCAACATTAGCATTTAAGCACCACTTTTCCAAAGTGCAGCCGCAATGAGCTGCTAGCGTGGCTGTAGACTCTAGTTTACTTTGTTTTATTCATGTTGGCTTCACATGTGGTCCAACCAAGGATGTCTGAAAACACCAAAAACATTTAGGTCCAATCACAAGTCAAAGAAAATGTTCAATATGCTTCTTTCTTTATAAAGTATACACTTCACCTCAAGAATACATTTTTTTAATTCATTTTTTTATTCATTGTCTGCATCTCTTTGCAGCCCTGACACAATTTCTAACCCTAATCTCCCTCAAACGACTTTTCTCATCGTCCCACAGTTCTGATCTAGCAGACTAACTGAGACACATTTGGGGCACTGACTACAAGAGATGAAATGCACCTTGAACCGAGGGGCCTGCAAACCAGAATGCTTGGCAGTGTCTGTGTGCTCCATCATGTGTGGAAAACTGGCTTAAAGCCAACCCACTTTCTCTATTCTCTCTCTCACCTCTGTGATTCTAATTCGATATGCTTGACTAGTCCGCAAAGAATGCACAGCGACCGCACACCACACATCGGTCCTGCTGTCGCCCTTCATGCTAAGAGCAACTGAACTGTCTTTGCAAAGCAGCCTCTGCCTCCATCTCTTATCAAATCAGTGAATTCAAAATAAATCACAACAACAATATGGATTGACAATAAAAATGTGCAGTAATATTATTAGTGCACTAATATTATATCTCTGATGCAAGACATATATTTAGTTTTTGTGACATACTCGAAAAATTGTAAAATCTCAAACGAACCAAGTCAAATCCCTATAATCTCTATCACCATTCTCTCTTTGCAGTGAGGACTACAAGTCCCATTTCCCCAACAGGAATTTACATGCCTTCAGTACACTCCCCCTTGTGGTCCAGCCATGCCACTACGCCGGCGATCCCCAGTGGGTGAGCGACACAGAGACGTCGACTCTGTGGGACGATGACGCCGTACGCACCGATTGGAGGGGTTCCCACAAGACCCTGAAAGGGGCCGCGGCGCCGGCCGACATGCTGTCAGCTGCCTACAAGGATGAACTTTAGTGCGGCGCAGACGTAGCTGTGGAGAACCCGCAGGTCAAAAGGCCACGAGGTCAGAGCGACAGATGCTGAGGAGAAAAAGTGTTCCCAGACTTTGTTTTCGGCTCACTCTGTGTCACGCCACTGACATGCTCAGGGTCATTTATACTGGACATTTCAAGGCATGTCAAGAGTACGGCGTTACTGCGAGGATATTTTTTCTGGAAAGCAACATAAGGGACAGTCCTAATTAAGGTTGTTTGTAAAGAAATGTCTTTTAGTACTTTTACAGATGTCAGTCCAACCTCAGAGTCTTTTTTCTTTAATTCAGACATTTTAATATTATGAGAGTTTATACAGTTTGTATGGCTGATGTTTGTTTTGTTAGACTGCCTTTTCCTATGTGACTGTGTTTTAATATTTTTCACATTTAGCCACCGAAATTGGTTTTGAGTTTGTATATTATTTATTTACCTCTCTCAATTCTACCAGCACCAGGTCATTGTTTCCACTCTGTTTTTTTAATTGTATGTTTTTGGAGGTATACAACTGTATTTATATAAACTTAGAAATTATATTATATAATCTATTATTCTTGAGCTAAACCCAAAAATATTCACACTCTAACTAATGCTTATCTGACATTATCTTTTAAGTGTCTTTAAAACCAGTAAACGTGATAAAATATTTGAAAATTGGTTCCTATCATTTCAATTAAATCAACAGTAATCAGAAACAAAATGCAGGTTCCAGTTGAGAGTATATATTCTCAGCATTATAACATATCACAATTATGTCAGTGTGATTTGCAATTTGATTCAAACTGTAATCTATTAAAACACAACTGGGATCCTTATGTTTAGGAATGTTTGGACATTTGCACAGCGTAGCAATGCAAGTACCTGATGTTGTCATTATGAGAGCTCTCGTGGATTAAAATGATGAAGATCAGTTATACCAAATGTGTTGTATTCTTTAGCCTCGAAAAACATGTATAATGGTCTGGTTTTTATATCTATTTTCTGTTATTAGAAGTGTATCTTTTCCTTATGTCTTAATTTATTTGTTGCGTGTTTCTTGATACAGTTGATGCATGAGTCACAAGCCATGATGTAAAGCAAGCAAATTCTCTTTTCTGACAAAAGCTTTTGTCTGTTTGTGTCCTTAAGCAATACATTTTTATTCAGATTTTTTAAAACAGGATGTGAGGACAATTGTACAGCAGGCTTTTCTGATGTAAATGTTTTTGTCATTGCCATTGTGGTTGTGAGTTTTGTATTAGTTAATAAACCCAACTTTCTGTAGACAAAGGTTTTTAAATATATGGTCATTTGAAAAAAAAGGTACTTCCAGGTGGTCATCGGTGCCTGTCGTGGCGGCAACCCGAGAACCCGGTGGTGGACACCGGGGGTGAGGGAAGCCGTCAAGCTGAAGAAGGAGGCCTTTCGGGCTTGGTTGGCCCAGGGGTCTCCTGAAGCAGCTGACAGGTACAGGCAGGCCAGAAGGACTGCAGCTGCGGTGGTCACGGATGCTAAAACTCGGGCATGGGAGGAGTTCGGGGAGGCCATGGAGAAGGACTTTCGGTTGGCCTCAAGGAGGTTCTGGCAAACCATCCGACGACTCAGGAAGGGAAAGCAGGGCCTTCCCCAGGCTGTTATCAGCGGGGGAGGGTTGCTGCTGACCCAGACAGAGGATATCGTCGGGCGGTGGAAGGAGCACTTTGAGGAACTCCTAAACCCGGTCAACATGTCCCCTGAACAGGGGGCAGCGCCTGAAGACTTGGGGTTGGATGAACCCATATCCCTGGCAGAGGCCACTAAGGTAGTCAAAAAGCTCCTTGGTGGCAAGGCGCCGGGGGTGGATGAAATCCGCCCTGAGATGCTGAAGGCGCTGGACTTTGTTGGGCTGTCTTGGCTGACACGCCTCTTCAATGTCGCATGGGGGTCGGGCACAGTGCCCATGGACTGGCAGACCGGGGTGGTGGTTCCCATCTTCAAGAAGGGGGACCGGAGAGTGTGCTCGAATTATCGGGGTATCACACTACTCAGCCTCCCGGGAAAAGCTTATGCCAGGGTGCTGGAACGGAGGCTCCGACCGTTTGTCGAACCTCGGATTCAAGAAGAACAGTGCGGGTTTCGTCCTGGTCGTGGAACAGTGGACCAGCTCTTTACCCTTGCAAGGATACTGGAGGGGTCCTGGGAGTTTGCCCAACCAGTCTACATGTGCTTTGTGGACTTGGAGAAGGCTTTCGACCGGGTCCCTCGGGGCTTTTTGTGGGGGGTGCTGCGGGAGTATGGTGTGCCGGACCCGTTGCAACGGGCCATCCGGTCTCTGTACGCCTGCAGTAGGAGCTGTGTTCGTATCCTCGGCAGTAAGTCAGATACGTTCCCGGTGGGTGTTGGCCTCCGCCAGGGCTGCCCGTAATCACCGGTCCTGTTCGTGACTTTCATGGACAGGATATCTAGGCGCAGCCGTGGGGCGGAGAATGTCAGGTTCAGGGATCTCAGGATAGCCTCTCTGCTGTTTGCAGATGATGTGGTCCTGTTTGCCTCCTCGGACCATGACCTCCAGCATTCACTGGGGCGTTTTGCAGCCGAGTGTGAAGCGGCGGGGATGAGAGTCAGCACCACGAAATCTGAGGCCATGGTGCTCTGCCGGAAACCGGTGGATTGCTCCCTCCGGGTGGGGACAGAGTGCCTACCACAAGCGAAGGAGTTCAAGTATCTCGGGGTCTTGTTCACGAGTGAGGGTAAAATGGAGCGGGAGATCGACAGGCGTATCGGTGCGGCTGCAGCAGTAAAACAGGCGTTGCACCGGGCCGTCTTGGTGAAGAAGGAGCTGAGCCGGAAGGCGAAGCTCTCAATTTACTGGTCGGTCTACGTCCCAACCCTCACCTATGGTCACGAGCTTTGGATCGTGTCCGAAAGAACGAGGTCGCGGATACAAGCGGCCGAAATGAGTTTCCTCCGTAGAGTGGCCGGGCTCAGCCTTAGAGATAGGGTAAGGAGCTCGGACATCAGGAGGGAGCTTGAAGTTGAGCCGCTACTCCTTCGTGTCGAAAGGAGTCAGCTGAGGTGGTTCGGGCATCTAATTAGGATGCCTCCAGGACGCCTCCCTTTAGAGGTTTTCCAGGCACGTCCATCTGGTAGGAGGCCCCGGGGAAGACCCAGGACACGCTGGAGGGATTATATCTCCCAGCTGGCCTGGGAACGCCTCGGGATCCCCCAGAATGAGCTGGTAGATGTTGCGGGTGAGAGAGAAGTCTGGGTCAGCCTGCTTGACCTGCTGCCTCCGCGACCCGACCCCGGATAAGCGGTGGAAAATGGATGGATGGATGGATGGTACTTCCAGGTGTTGCACTGACAAAAATCCACCACAAGATGGTTCAGTTTTTCAGTTTGTTGACTCAAAGAACGCACACAAATGGAAACAAAAAAGGGGCGACAATTTACAAACAGTTATTGTTTCATTTATACGCTTTCATACATGACATTATTTATAACTCTTAATTCACTTATATGTAACATAAAACTAAATTTCTGCCAATCATTTTTATTTGTATACACACACACTTGGCACAGACAAAATGCTGCATGGAAGCACACACATTTACCTCTAAGCATACAGCTGTGCTACGTAAATACATTTGACTTATGTAATGTAGGATCATCTGGTGTGCGTGGCCTTATTTCCCTCTGGAACCCCATGTTGGATCAGAATGAATGAAATGTAGCTAACGTTAGGTCACACCATACATGAGATAGGCTTACTGTTTGCATTAGCATAGTGCAGACACTTGCACATGTATGCGCATGTAAAAGTGTGTGTGTATGTGTGTGTGTACACGTGTGTGTGTGTGTGTGTATGAACATGCAATGCCGCACTTAATTACTAGTTCGGAAACTTGGGTATTCAACTACATGAAAGGGTTTTGGAGAAGACAAGAAAGGTTAAAGGTTGGCGTAGTCCGACAGAACACACACACACACACACACACACACACACACACACATAGATACAACAGAACGATTGGCTGCAGCTCTTAGTTAAAGCTCTCCTGCTCCAGGCTGTATGAACAGGAGATAACCTCCTCTCACAGGAGGGAACCCAAACTCAGCCCCTTATTGGCTGCTGGCTTGGAGTTGGGCAATCACGAGGTCAACTTAACAGGCAGATCATTGCATGTGGCTCAGTGCTACAGGGCATACGGTTGCATAATGTTCAGGTGCTGAGGCAGGGAGGGTCGTTTTTTATTTTAAAACCTTATCTCACCCTTTATTCCCCTGCTGCAAGATCACTACAACCGTGTATTCAATGTCTCACACATACAAACTCTTCATACATGATGTCTTATGAAGATCATATGTTCCACCCCTTCTTGTTTTGGTCTCTGGACTGTGAGGCCTCTTAACAACAGCTGCTACCTTGACATCCCTCAACACACAAAACTAAAAACGGAAACTTCTTGTCATTCTCCTACGGCGTTGTTTTTGTGCTGAACATTCCCATATAGGATTTACATTCTCATGTAAATATTAGTTACTTGGATGTAACACCAGATCTATTCATAGTTTCATAGCCCTCTAACGAGCTTCTCTACTGGCTTACCTGATCTGTAAAATAGCGGCACAACCATCTGCTCCCTTTTGAGGTCAGCAACTTACAACAGGGGCCAGCTGGGCATGCAGTTAGAGAGCTAAGCATGTGCTCATAGAATCGGAGTTACCTCCAGATAACTATACTATTACTATTTTGTCCGTGATTTGTTTTCTAATGGGCTTCACGATGGGTAAACATGATGAGAAGGCTTTTAGGGATGTGACGTGCTCCCAGCTGGGCCCAAACCATGCATACAGCAACTCAGACCCAAATGCTGACTGGTTGAAAAGAAGTGGCCAGGTCACTGTGCACTGCACAGTTCACCTGGGAGTCCCAAAGCCCAACCATACGCCTAACGTAACCCGCTGGTATGAATCTGAACTGGATGGTTCCCCCACAGACGTTACACCAAGTTAGTTATGCAGCTGAGCAGCACCTGTCATATTAGCACAATTGTGCTCCACAACCTGGGCATCTGCAACAAATCCTTCCAGAGGAGAAAACATGAACAAGTGCCCTCTAAGGTACCCTTCCAGTGGAAAAAAAGAAGATGCACTAATGGGTGCCCTTAAATGTGATGCATCAGCATAGAGGCTGCTAGAACACTTTTTATAATGTATATATATTTTGTGGTTGACAATAATAATAATAATAATAATAATATATTAAAAATGCAATGTCAGACACACATACACCTTTCCACATGTTTTCAAACAAATATGAACATCTGCAAACCACAGGTAGCGATGGATCTAACAGGATGCAACTATTTATGTGACTTCTTGCATATTCTTTGAAGGCTGCTGGAAACTGACTTGACCCGCAGCTTTTTGTCCTATACGTACAGCACCTTGACGTCATCATTATTGACACGTGAATATGTGTGGTTGTCTGTTGCTCTTTGTGGGTTGGATATTTTCCTAACACTTTGAACACTTTACTTTGGTTATTTGATGCATATGAGCTTTGTGTGCCTATGATGTGTTTTCTATTGCGCGTAGTTTTACAGTTTTACACATGTTTCTGGTTGTGATTTGAGTTTATTGCATTAAATAGTGCGGGCTTGTGATTGGGTTGGAAACTGTCCATCTCCTCTGGAACACTGCCCCCTGTGGCGGCCTCCTGGTCTCGTCCCCATGCGCGAGACGAGCTGCAGTTCACTTCGAGTCAGTCTGACAGCTGCTGGACGGCAGCCCCACGACCGCACTGTGACACGCGGGTTGCCTCCGACATAAACAAGTACTCGGACATTTATTTTCGTTTTTGCTTTCTTCACCTTTTCTTTTTTTAGGTCTCGCATCGAGCGTGTTGTCCGGGACGCTCGCTACAAGGCGGAACCGAGTGTAAGTGTGCATGTGGAGACCGAACTGCTTGTTCTGCAACAAAGTTTCTGCACGCTGGAAACTGCTGGTTTTGGTAACGTCGTTTATTGCGGTCGAGACCATGTTACAACTTGCATCCGCTCAGGCTGTTGTTGTTTCTGGGACGTTGTTGATGTTTCTGGGACGTTGTTGTTGTTTTGGGACGTGTTGTCCACAGGCGAATGCATGCTGTCTGCTCAATGGGTTACGTTACGCTGATGTGCTAATGTCACGTGGCAATAACGCTGCTGCGTCTATTCTAAACATGAGACAACACCAAAAACAAACTTCTGCACCCAAGCAGCTGCAGTCTGCTGAGAATGTTTTTAGCTCCTCCTCCTCGACGTCATACTGTCGTATTGTACGCTGCATTTAATTTGAAGTACAGCAATCTGATTAATAAGCACTTGAGTGTAAACTGATGTTTAAAAAACCGGTTACTCACGTTTTTGGTTCAGTAATGGGAAGACAGGTTTAGTCTGTACGAGACAAGTCAATGCAAAAAAAAGGGTCACATAGGTCACATAGAAGATACATCATTATTAGTTATGGTATTGGTGTTGTGGCTGCTATGCCCAAACTATGTATCTCAGATCTGTAATGTTAAAGTGTGTCTCATTCATTGATCTTGTTAAAGTTGCAACTTAATCTTTTAGTTATAATACACGACACAGTGAACCTTGATCTCTATGTTTTCAGCGTTTACTGGTTGGAACTGGAGTTTGACAACATTATCTCAAAGCAGCATTTTCACTTGACTCTGCTTGAACCTTTCCACCATGTATAATACACAATGCATTTTGATGAAATGGTACACCAACTTGTTTTTGCATATTTATTGACTATAAATGTATATTTATGACTGTCTTACTCATACATAATACACTGTGTACATTATGTAGCCTTGACATTGAGAAATGTTTTTATGTAACTTTGAACAAAGTTGTATATACATAACTTTACTATGGCCTTGAATATTCTGCATGAAGACAGTCCACATTGTTTCCGCAGCATCACTCCGCCTCTTTGTGTCACAGGGGCCATGGCCTTCCTTGGGCGTGCAGTTGGCCGTGTGGTGTCGGCAGTGCGGCCTCCTCTCTCTCCCTTGTGCCGGACAACCGCTCGGTCCTACAGCTCGGAGCCCACCAAGGAAAAAAGTGTTCCCTACGAGAAGACGCTCCAACAAAAGGATGGAGCCTCCTCTGGACCCACTAAACCTTTACCCAGGTTGGCTGGTGGATGGTGTTCACTGTGTTGTGTGCACTCAAAGTGACCGTTGACTTCCAGTAGCGTTTGCATTTTAAGACCTGCTTCTGTTTCAATTTTTACAACATGATGAGATGATTTAGCATGAAGAATAAACACACACCTGGGTAATTTGAGGGGTTGTGCAATGGATAAATACATTATGGCTCGCATTACATAATCCTCAATAATACCACAAACTGTTGGTAGGAAAAACAATTGATGCCTGTTAAGAACTTGAAGGTAGACTTTGTTACCTCTGGTAAGAGACAGGTGAGTCGTTTCCACTCTTTATGCTAAGCTAAGCTCATCGGCTGCGGGGTGTAGCTTCCTATTCAGCTGAAAGACCCAAGTGTGGTGTCTGTCTCTTCTAACTCAACAAGAAGAGTGTATAACTTTGCCTATATGTAACTAAAATCCTATTTAGTTTTTGACTTGGTTTAGATTTGTGCCGCTGGTTTGAGTTTTACGTGCCATGTTCTCAGCTCACCTGTAGTTGTCTGCTCCCGGCCTCAGATCAGCGGATGTGGTGGTGATTGGAGGAGGCAGCCTGGGCTGTCAGACCATCTACCACCTGGCTAAGATGGGCATGACCAACGTCGTTCTGCTGGAGAGAGACCGACTGACCTCTGGCACCACCTGGCACACCGCAGGTAACAAACCGTATAGAACATGGGGAATGAGGAGTGCTTTTAAGTGTTTCTCTACACTACCTACTGTATCTTTTTTCCATATCTCCTGTACTTCAAGTCTTGATAAGGTCTTTGCAGATAATGTGATCACAGTTGTATTTTGTATGTCGACCTGCACACTGAAAATGCTTTTTTTGTTGATCTGCCATTGTGTGTGTGTGTGTGTGTGTGTGATGTGTGTGTTCATTAGGCCTGCTGTGGCAGCTCCGTCCCAGTGATGTTGAGGTAGAGCTCCTGGCCCACACCAGGAATGTGATCAGCAAAGACCTGGAGGAGGAGACGGGCCTCCACACCGGCTGGATTCAGAACGGAGGGCTCTTCATTGCTTCCAACAAGCAGAGGCTGGACGAGTACAAGCGTCTCATGTCGGTAAGAATCAAGGTTGTTTCCTGTGATCAAATAGAGTTGAACTTTTCCTCCATGAATTGTCGCATTGAGATCAAAACTATATTTTCATAGAAATTAAAGTGCTATTTTATTATTTTTGTTAATTTTACTTTTAAAACATAATTTATTAAAAGGACTTTTGCAGCGTTACTAATGTCTAGTGGATTAAACGTGGGCCCAGGCTGTTTCCTAGCGATGTATTTATAATCAAATAGTCTATAGTCAATCAAAGGTCAATCAATGGTACCTCACCAGAAAACCTCAGTTTCCTAGTGAGCCATGTTTACTGGCTATGTTAGCCTTTTGCACAGCCCTCAACTTACTCACTGTTTACACAATGTTTCAAAAGTTTAACAGTATGTGTATATTATGTTTGTATGATGTCTGGAGCTACCTGGATCTTGAATTTCCCTTAGGGGATCAATAAAGTACTTATCTATCTATCTATCTATCTATCTATCTATCTATCTATCTATCTATCTATCTATCTATCTATCTATCTATCTATCTATCTATCTATCTATCTATCTATCTATCTATCTATCTATCTATCTATAGAGCAAACAGTAGAAATGGATCACCACAGATAATATAATATAATATAAAACATAGTTTTTGTAAAATTCCTACACATTTATGCAACAAGCAAAAAGCTGTAAATCCTCTGTAATGCTCCACAAAATAAATCCTTGGTTGAAAATCCAATTGTAAAGAAGAGATGCATATGATCACGGGCTAACTGCATGTAAACTAAAGTTTAACAATAAACAGGCTGCTACATTGCATGTAAATCATTTAATATTTAACTGCGATTGCCCCAAGTTAAAACGTTTCTAAAAGAAATGACTGCTTGTTTCTGTCAGTTAGAGGGCTCATAAATAATTGTATTATTGAGATAATGACCAGATACTTGATGAACAATACCTTATAGAAAAGTAGCAGTTTCTAAAAATTGCATTTAAATGGGTGGAAACATATGTTGAGTTACTCCTGGGGCTTTAGAAAGCAGAGTCAATATCACTCTGCACTTTGACTCTGGACTTTGATGCTGAAAGGTGATCTCTGAAGCGGGCTGTTCAGTCTGTCTGAAGGTTGGAAGGCCCTCTGCGAGCCCGGACATCTGCACAGGCTGAGAAGGCATCCTAGTGGCTGTTACTGACGATCTCTCCTCTTTTCTAGCTGGGTAAAGTGTATGGCATCGAGTCCCACGTCCTGTCACCCGCGGAGACCAAGGACCTGTATCCTCTGATGAACGTGGATGATCTGTATGGAACCCTGTATGTACCAAAAGATGGCACCATGGACCCAGCAGGCACCTGCACCACCCTGACCAGAGCTGCCACCGCCAGGGGAGCCACGGTAATGATCTCTTGTCTGCTGACTAGTGGTTTTCCTCCTGGACCAGCAGTATACATCATGTTTTGTTCTATTCACGGACACAACCCTGTGTGTCTAGCTGTTACTTGATCACTCTAAGTGTGAATGCCCTTTCAATGATGCCACTCTCTCTTGGGAAAGATGCCAGCCCATTTATTTGGCTGACCTCTTAGTTTTAAAGGATAAAGTTTGGCCGATAATCGGAGCTCAAGTTATAATACAGGAGATGGAAGAACCAAACCTCCTTTTAAAGTGTGTCTTTTAATCAGGTGATCGAGAACTGCCCTGTGACCGGTATCAAAGTGCGGACAGATGACTTCGGTGTGAAGAGGGTGAAGGCAGTGGAGACCCCTCATGGGACCATTGAGACGCCTTGTGTGGTGAACTGTGCAGGTGAGATTCAGACGAGATCAGCTACCTAACTTGAAATGTATATTTGGAGCATCTTCAGGAGATTGCTGAGAGTTGTGAAACTTGAAGCAAAATAAACAATTTGCTACAATTCCACAGGTGTTTTTCCTGAAATTGTATTTAATCTACATTTAAAGGTGGCATGCTTATAATATGTTTGTCTCTGGGTGTCACACGCAGGTGTGTGGGCCACCAAGCTGGGGGAAATGGCTGGAGTCAAGGTCCCTCTTGTTGCAATGCATCACGCCTATGTGGTGACAGAGAGAATTGAAGGCATACAGGTAGGACCTCCATGTCTCATACCTGAACAGCCTACACAAAAAATACAATCAATCAATCACAGAAGTGGCTCCTGATTATAAAAGCTCTATTTTTTTTTTTGTTTGGTTTCTGGGTCTCATACAGAGGTAACAATATATTGTCTGCTACAAATCTGTATCTAAGATGTCTTTTGGGCCCAAAAACAGTATTTGTGCTACTTGTGTTTGTTTTTTTCTTCATTTTCATTGATACAACATACTTTGATCATGTAGCATGTGAACGTAAAGTTAGCCATAATCTTCTGTTTTCCATCTTGTTGAAATACCAAGCCGTTCTGTGACATTATGATTACTCATACGTGTTATAGTGTCATATTTGTGTGCTTTTTAAGCAGATTGTCAAATAAATGTTTTGGGCAACATAAAGCAGCATGGTGTTTCCAACAACTTAAAACTCTATAAAACCTGATTGTATATGTGATGACAAAATGCCATTATTACCATGTGACAATTATTGTAAGATGTCACATTTAGGATTATAAGGAAAGCTTGAATTACAATTACATTACATAATACATGCTTAATGCGCTACTCGTGCATCCTCATACAAAGTACTACTATAGCTTATCTTTTGGATTCTGCTCATTTAACTCCCCATGGAGACAGACTGTCTTCATCTGTCTGTATTAAGTCTCTATGGCCTGCAGGGGGCACTGTGACCCTACAGGTTTCCACCTGTAATGGCCCAGAATGTTATTAGTGAAGTGTGTGTGCTTATTTGTGTAAGAGAGAACGGGAGATTGATTTATTTGTATCCTTTTAATGCTGATTGTGTGTGTATTTGGGGACCTTGGGGAGGCCTCTGTATGTAGATTAAACACATGTCTGACATGGTTTGTGTGCGTGTGTGTGTGTGTGCGTGTGCGTGCGTGCGTGCGTGTGTGCGTGTGTGTGTGTGTGTGTGTGTGTGTGTGTGTGTGTGTGTGTGTGTGTGTGTGTGTGTGTGTGTGTGTGTGTGTGTGTGTGTGTGTGTGTGTGTGTGTGTGTGTGTGTGTGTGTGTGTGTGTGTGTGTGTGTGTGTGTGTGTGTGTGTGTGTGTGTGTGTGTGTGTGTGTGTGTGTGTGTGTGTGTGTGTGTGTGTGTGTGTGTGTGTGTGTGTGTGTGTGTGTGTGTGTGTGTGTGTGTGTGTGTGTGTGTGTGTGTGTGTGTGTGTGTGTGTGTGTGTGTGTGTGTACACACATGCATAACTATGCTCAGCCTCTAGAGGCCTGTGGTTTTAGGGGGGCTGTCAGAGCTTCTCTGTGTTATGTAGTTTAAGAGCAGCTTAACCAGCATTACTGCTACATCATGTCCAGAGACATCAGCCCACACACACAGAATGACACAGTCGGAGGCCACCGAGAAATCTGTTCCCACCAGGGTGTGCGACTTGTCAGGTCACACATCTCATGCTGACCACACGTCTGCGTGGGAATACGTGTTTTTGCCCTCCGATGCTGTGGAGGGTTTGATTTGAAAACGCTTGCTGATAACTGGTGGATGTGGTTTTATCTGTGAGTGTATTGAAGTCCAGTGTTCACATGGAGTAAGCTGCTTGACTGTACTCGGCACAGTGGAGAGAGGAAAGGCGCAGGTTGGCTGTTATTGTATGTAGCGTGCTGTTTCCAAATGTCAGCTTGTTCACTGGTATTTTGGTTTTGTACCCACGGAGCCAATCGACTTAGGGATGAAAAGCACTCTTGACAAATAACTCCACACATGTAAAGTGTAACTATTCGTGAGACACCTCTACAAGGATGTTTACTCCGATTTAAGGGGATGAATGCTTCTCTCTGCTGTGTTTTGGAAAGCAAATTTCATGGCGTGTCAGTAGCTGCCATAGCATACATAAAGAAGCTCTATGGTTTGAAAAGGCATGTCATGGTATGCCACTAGAGCTGTACAGACTTTTATGGTTGTTATGTCCCGTATTATATACCCTTTTCTGTATGTATGCCTCTGTGTAAGATACCAAAAAGCACTAAATACTATGGAAGAATCTGGGTTGAATAAAAGGAAAATTGGCTTTTGCAAAAAAAAGTTTTGGTTTCCTTGTGATAAGCAAAGTTATGCCGAAATTAGGTATAATAGTTTAGTATATTATCTGGTTAGAATACCAAGCATTTTCTGGTACAGCTTGAATTATGTACCATCAACTTGTTTATATGTGTCTTGTCATTAATAATGTCAATGTTACAGTTGGAACTGACAATCAAACAAAGTAATCTCTTAGATAATAATATATAATTAATATTTCTCTTGTTTATAAATATGAATCTGCCCATCATTTTGTCACTGAAACACCATTTGTTTGGACTAATTCATGTTTCCACTTTCATCTTCACTCATGGCAGAACATGCCAAATGTCAGGGACCATGATGCATCAGTGTATCTGCGCCTCCAAGGTGACGCCCTGTCTGTGGGGGGTTATGAACACAACCCCATCTTCTGGGATGAGGTAAGCTTGAATATCATCTGATTTACAGTTATTGCCTCTAGACAATTTACAGACCCTGAAACCTTTACGTATTGACGATGAGTGAGTTTGATGACATAATCAATTACTTTAATTGAGAACTATACTAAGTTTAACCCTGTTTATATATGTCAGTTTGACCCAGTCTCTTTTTTAGTCTGTTTTTCTTGTCGTTAGTTCTTGCAGCTGTATTAGCATGGACTGTCAAACTGTATTCCTAGCAGGCCTAATAACACTGTGCTTGTTCACTAATTTCCCAGAAGGATAAGGAGCTATTCAACAGGTAAAAGTGTCGATATCATAATATAAACTGCACACAAAAAATGAAGGAAGCACCTAATAATCACAGTAAAACACCAATTTAATGAAACTTCTTGGACATTGATCTCTCCTGTTAGGAAGCACAAATGATTGTGAATCAATTCCCCCTGGTTTGGTGCAAATAAAAGCAACAACAGGAGGTGAAGGCAACCGAATGACAACCATACTGCTTCCATACTTTGCTTTAAGATAAGCTTCCCAGCTTCTGGTTCTAGCTTTGTATTCAGTACACAATAGTTGTAATAAATCATCTAACTATTGGCCGGTAGAGCAAATAAGCCTATATTTTTTTAAATGTGAACAATTTCATTAAAGTATGGAGCCGGATGTGTCAGCCTGGCTCTGTCCAAAGGTAAAAATGAATAACTACCCAATAGTTAAAAGCTGACTTATTAACACAATCTATCTAATTTGTTTTACTCGTACATGAAGAGAAATTCAACTGTGACAATTTGTGGTTTATAAGGGGTGTTGTGTGCTAACACCAGAGTGGTGTTATCAACCCTCTCATCCAAATGAAAAAACAAGATAACAAATTAGCGTATTTTCCAAAATGTCCAACTTTTCTTTGAAAAAGTGGATGCAACATTCCAAGTCCTGCAACAATCAGAGTACAGTATACACTGTACCTGACATTGCATTGTTTGGTGTACTGATTATAAATATTAATTAATGATTTACACAATTAATGATTTACACACTAATGGAAGGGTCTAATAGATTCAGTGTTTTTTTGCTAGTTATTGTGGGCAGGTCTCGGTATCAAATTTGCATTTAAAAAGTAATGTGTAAATCTGAGCATAACATAAAGATTGAGCGTATGCTCCAAAGGTAATAAACCAAGTGATTTTTACAACCCCATAGCGGCTCTTTTAGCTATGTATTGTATATTATATTATATTCTTAGCTCCGCTACAGGTGAAATTGCTTTCATTGGAACATAAAAACTTTTTTTTTTTTTAACAAAAAAGGATGTGAAGATGAGGGGAAATGATTAAAACAACTCTCTTGGCAAGTATAATAGGTACTCATACAAGCTGTTCTGTCGGGCACAGACAGACTATTTAAAGGGGCGGGTTGCCTTTGGAGAATGATCTTTATAAAAGCTTTTAAATCGACAGGTGGTCTCGGTCTTAATGGATGTGTACTTTCTCTCAAGGAGAGGTTTTTAGAGCAGCGTGTTAACTAGGCGGGCCGGCTTGGTGGCATCTTTTTCCTGTTCTGGTTTCCCACACCAAAACATTTCACTGCTCATGCTTTCCCGTTTGGTTGATTGGTTTATTCTTTAAATATGTGCTCTGACAATGCAAGGCAATCCTGGACACGTAGCATTAACAAGTAAAGACTGCTCTGCTCAACCTGTTCATGTTTAAGAATGAGCCTTGAAATCCATTTCCAAATGATATCTCAGTCTTGAATAAAAGTTATCAAGAAGGGTTTTTGCAGGACTGATAATATTGACTTCATGACTTTCCGTCTGGCCAAAGAGGACAAAGAGCACTTCTCCTCAGATACTCCGGGTTGAGTGTCAGTGCTCGGTAATAATGCAGAAACTCTTTGTTCACATGAAAGGAGCTACTGTCAGCACGCACATCCCTGTGGCGTTCAAGTCTTAATTCAAACTAATTGTAAGCCATAAAATCTGTCTAACTTAAAGAATCACTAATATTTAACATTCTAGACCGTATGTTATCCAGCGTGGTATGTCTGCACTGACTCAGAAACACAGTCATGCTCCGAAAGCCAGACACTTACTGCGTTTCTGAATTTCACCATTGAGGAGCCAAGATAGAGAAGTTCAAATGGAGGGGTGATACCAGGATATAGGGAGAAATGCCAGACTAATAAAATCTCAGAGCACAAGCGGTTGTGATGGACTCTTCAATTTGAGCACCCTTAGTCAGTCAGATTAGTGTAGGAGGGGAGAATTTTAAGGCGAGGGCGGTCGGCACTGAGCGGCATGAGTTGTAGGAGCTAAAGGCTCCATTTTTGGCTGACAAGGAGGGAGTTGCAGAAGTACAGATGGGAGCAAATTAAAGCTTGGACTGGGAACTGAGAGGGGTTTGACAGATGTTGAGTTCCGGGTGAGAAAGAGTTCATTCAACAGATGCTACGGATGGGATTGTGCTGTGGCTGCAGTGAGTGTGACTTATTCACACAGTTGGCGGTCTACAGTCACATGTGGTGACTTGGACAGTGTTGATTTAAGGTGATGCAACAACATTGAACATCCAACAATCCACTGATGTAGTGTGGATTCATCGTGTGGGAAGTTTTTATTTATTTAATGGTGTAGAAAACCAAAAAAAAGATCTACACAAACACTCTGTAATCTAACTTTTATTTCTTTTTGACCTTTTCTAAGTTGCATTTCCTCTCAACTGTTCTTCACGTTGTCACTATGGAATATGTGCTCCTTGTAAGAGCACCTCTTTGCCAACATCAACATATTTTTTCAGCAAGATGCATTATGTACTTGAAACATAAAATCTATGTGAAACGAGTTTAAAAATCTAGATATCTTTAAAATATGTAATATTGGAAATCAATGATCCTTAAAATCATCCCAAAATGAGCAGCTGCTTTTGAAAAATGACACTTGTGTTTTGCCAATATTAGAAAAAACAAGTCCTGGCATCCACTTTTACTGTGTTTTATTTCCCAGGTGTCTGACAATTTTGCCTTCAGCCTGTTCGACCTGGACTGGGATATATTCACGCAACACATTGAGGGTGCCATCAACAGAGTTCCTGGTCTGGAGCAGACTGGCATCAAGTCCACTGTCTGTGGACCAGGTACACACACACACACACACACACACACACACACACACACACACACACACACACACACACACCATCAATTAACAAAATGCAAAGTGAGCGAACAAAAGAAAAATCTTGTTAATTGATGAAAATAAACTGTTAGCACTTCTATTTTTGAAAGCATTCTTAGTTTACAGCATTTTTTCACACCTGCCTAAAACTTTTGCACAGTACTGTATGTGTCATGTTTGTAAGACAGTTTGATTAGCTCAAGCCTGACTTCACGTCCGGGCAATATCACGTTGCCCAAGTGGTTGAGTAAGCCGGTCTGCGGCTGTGCAGCCGAAAGTTACAGTATTGAATTTGATTTTTGATCGTCATAGTGTGATGCACCAGCTGTTTGCAGAGAAGTGAAAGAAGTGACAACTGAAACATACAGTTACAGCGCATGAATGACCAGAGGGAGATGGAAGAGAAGTTGAGAAGGAAATGTGGGAAAGAAATAATCTTTAAAGCACGTACAGAGAAAATTTGAATGTGAGATAGTAGGGATTCACAGAGTGAAATAAACTACATAAGTAGAGATGTAAAGAAGGAGAGATGGAATGTAGAGATGAAAGGATGAAGCTCAGAGGGAGAGGAGGCTCAGATGAAATCCTCATCTTTATCTCCATTTCTTCTCGGCTGTGAATCTTAAATTAAGGCTGTTTTCTGTTTAATTTCAAGTGTTGTGTTGACGTGATAAGTACACCACACTGAGCATTGAGCTGACGGAGCCCTCAACCATTTCTTTGTGGAGAGAGCAGAAATCTCAACCATGATCCGAATGTTATGAGTTCCACGAGTACCTCTGTTCTTACACCAGGTAAAAGGCTGGTTTAGGATTTAGGTTGGAGTTACAGTTAAGTAGATCCGGCGAAGAGAAGGCTTATACATCATTTATTTTTGAATACTCTCTAGCTATTTGAATGTGGCTGAACATCTTTACGTGTATCATAATACACGAGTACGAGAGTATGTATGAGTTACTCTCTTTCAGTTCACTTCAATTGAAAAAAACATACTTATATTTTCATGCACTTAATGTGTTCGCAGAGGGAGAATTACTTTATTCTCTGCTCAGGACACAATCACTCCACTATATCTTCACATTACAGGTTGTGTAGAATGATTCATTTGATAAATCCTTAAATGATCACATGTTGCAGAAGAAAGAGTCATATGTGTCCCCAAAACAGCTCCCACAGTATTGCATACTATCCCCGATAAAGTGATATATTTCTATTTAGGTTGTATGTTCCTACCTTGCTTTATATAGGTTAGTAGGTTATTGTTATTTCCAGTGTTGGGCTGGTTACTGGAAAAATGTGAGCAGTTATTTTGTATTACTTATTGAAAGTAAGGACATTACTATTTTCTCGACAGCAAAGATAATTGGTATATTACTCGCTTCATGCCTTTTGAACAGCTCTCCACTCCTGCATGTTTAAGCTTCCCTATTTAACATGTGTGGAAATGATAATACGAGACGTTGTGGTTGAGCAAGCAGCCGGCCTTCAGCGAAGCATTCGAAGGCTGTTAACAGTGCGTTTAACCATTAACAGTGTGTTTAGTAAATGAATTGTTTTACGAGAGGAATAGAGAAAAGAGCAGCTAACTAAAACAGCTATTTATAGCACAGTAAAGATTTGTGAGACATTGACAAAACTTAATTGTTACTCGTCTTTTACACAAAGTAAAATAATTGTATGGGGAAAATAATGTTGTGTAAGTCTGTGTTTGTTACTTTTGTTGCCACTTTTATCTACAAAGTTTCTATCGCTGTCTGCTTTCAGAATCTTTCACAGCGGACCACAAGCCACTGATGGGAGAAGCCCCAGAGGTCAGAGGTTTCTTCCTGGGCTGTGGCTTCAACAGTGCTGGTAAGTGCTGCAGGGACAGAAAGATTGAAGAAAAAAAACAGAGTTTTTTTTTCCCCAGAAAGAAAAGAAAAGGGAGGGCGATAAATGAGGAAGCACAAGGACGACATCTTACATGAGTGTAAAGACATCTCCTGTCAGAGCATCAACGTCTGAAACAAATGCTACACATCACTCACAGTTGTATGCGTTCAAATACTTTGTGGTGTAGTTTTCCCTTGAGGGAACCATGAAATGATAGAGCTGGGAAGGTCTCCGCAATCCTTCGTACACGGCAATATAAGCAGGAAGAAAACGAGCAAAGAAAAATGGCTGAAGAGTGTTTTACCCATGCTTTAACCCAGCCTTTGTCAATCTCTGTGGACACTCACACACAAATGAATAATGCAGAACTGTATCCATAGAGAACACACACACACACACACACACACACACACACACAAACAACAACCCAAGTCACTCCATCACTTCACTCTTAGATGTGCTTACCTTTTGACATTAGACAGGCAGAAATGTGAGTGGCTCAGTCATCTGAAAACATAGAGAGGGGGCGTAAAGGGTAAAGTAATCGCCATCAGCTTCAACAGACGCCTGAGAGAAAGCTTTGTTTCTGCATAAGAGCAAAAAAGACCACAGGGTCGAGCGCTGAAGTTGTTAAGACAAGAGGTTGGAGCTCTAATGAGTGAGCATACAGTGGTTTCAACACTCACACATAACCCTTAACACGCACGCACGCACGCACGCGCGCGCACACGCACAGACAGGCTCACACACTGCTGTCCCTGAGCAGTTAGTAGCTCGTATACCTCGAGACACATGGCCTCATGCCGTATTGGTTGGACCTGTATTGCTTATGGTTTTACGCTCTACATATATATTTATTTTGGTGGACAGATAAATACTGCCATAAAAATATCCTTTTTTTTATGCAAATACAAATGTAACAATCCTCTCTAAATCGAGGTGGATGCATTATTGCAACCCCTCATTGCTCGTATCAAGCTCTTTGAAATGTGATATACAGCACCTGGTAACAGTGACTTGGTTATTAAGGATTTTCCACCAGCCACGCACAGCATGGATATTCCAAACGCACACTTGAACTCGGCATGCACACACCCAAACAAAGCATCATGGGTTTTATCAAAGCAGGAGCTCAGCAGTGTCTTTTCCTCATGCTGTCCTATTTTCCCTTTTCTCTTTACATTGGTCTCTCTTTTCCCCCCCCCTTCTGCTTTGTCCCTCTGGCACGGGAAAAGTCCTCTGTCATTTTCACTCCATCACACATGCACACATGCACACACACACATGAACTCACACAGCTTATTTGGCTCAGGGCAGGGCAAGAGAAGTGGGCTATTTCAGAAATCACAGATTCACATTAAAAACTTCCATCGCTGAGTGCTCGGAAACTTTTTGACACTTCTGTAGTTTTGTTTAACTTGCTAGAGTTCATTCTGGTTTACAAGCAATCGACATCTCTGCTCATTTGGAGAAGTTATATTTGTTACCTAGCAACCATAAGTTACTTTTTCTTCGTGTCAAAGCCATCATGATGAACTTTGAAGGCATTTATTCATTCTGATTATGGCTCTTTAATTGCTTTTAGCTTCTGCACCTCTTATCTATATCACCAAGCTGCTGATAATCTTAATACTGAGCACCTTCATTGGTATTATGGTCGGAACTCCATCATCCCCCTACCACCCTCCTCCCTCTGTCTCTCTAACCCCGCTCCCATCCATCCACCCATTCCGCCATTCAAACATCCATCCAGGCTTGGCCCAGAGTGACAGTGTCTGCAGATGAGTGAAGCGATGACAGATAAAGGTAGAACGCACGCTGTGAGAGATGGAGAAGGAGGGATGAAGGAGGGATGCAAGGACACACTGATCGTGCGGCTGCATGTTGATGTTGTGTGCGTCTGTACACTTGCACACAACATGCGCACAATGCATGCAAATTACCAGCAACACAAGAAGGGGGTTGCTAAAAGGGAGCAGCTCATTAGCCCAGCAGTTTTGAGACTGGATGGATAAAATATTGAATTGCCAGTGTTGTTTGTTGGTCGGGATGAAAAACAAAAAACAAAGCTGCAGCCGCTAGGTTCAGCTGATGAGGTCAGATTGCTCAGGGGCAGCTGTAAGCAAGGGTCAAATGATGGAACAAAGGTCAGAACAATCCTCTTTAGGTCATATGACATATAGAGGCTCCAAAATAATGAGACACACTCACAGTTCTCCAGACAGGCAATCAGAGAGAGAGAGTGGGAATAGGAGAGATGTAAAAGAATGGAATGGGAGAGATGGAATGGAATAGGATGGATGGAATGGAATAGGAGAGATAGAATAGAATGGAATGGGAGAGATGGAATGGAATAGGATGGATGGAATGGAATAGGAGAGATAGAATAGAATGGAATGGGAGAGATGGAATAGGAGAGATGGAATGGGATGGGAGACATGGAATGGAATAGGATGGATGGAATGGAATAGGAGAGATAGAATATAATGGAATAGGAGAGATGGAATGGGAGAGATTGAATGGAATGGGAGAGATGGAATGGAAGAGAGCGAGTGAGAGAGAATGGAATAGAAGAGAGAAAGCAAGAGAGGTTCAGGTTTTTGTTCAGATTTTCCACTCTCATTTCATAACGTGTGCATGTGCAGTAATCTGTGACAAACTGTTTTTGATTTTGTAACGAATAATAATTTTCATTAGCAGGTAATTTGTCTCTTCTGTCGGAGATTTCATCGACTAAATCATTATTCAAATACGGATTTGTGGATAATGAAAATAATTGTTAGTTGCAGCCGAAACCAAAACTCAAAGAACTCAAAAACTCAGATTCAAGAATAATAGATAGTAGCAGCAAATATAGCCTTTTTCCTTAATTCAGTTGTAGAGTACACTTTCTGGTGCTGCTTGGACGTCTTCAGTGATGAACCCGGGGTCGTAGGGTGTTTTGGATCTTTAATTAACACACCCTCACCCAGTTTGGGGTGATCAGCCCCAGACGTGTGTCCAAGTGGCGTCCTGCTACACGAGTTCCCCCGCTGGATCCACAGCCTCCGCAAGGCCTTTTCAGCACCCTCCGAGATGTTTTTGGTGGATCTTCTGCCTTTTGTACTCCATGGAGTTTGAGTGTCCTGAAGCAAATGGCCAGCAAAGCCCCAGCACCAACCCCCCCCTCAGTACGCATTGGTTCAGCTCGCCAGAGCTCTGTTCAAGTCATCTTGCCAGTTTCCGTATGCTCATATCTGGTCCAGGTGGGAGCCTCAGCTCGTACCTCATCCTGACCCAGAAAAAACTGCCCAGTCCTGCCGCCACAGTGCCACAGCCGCACCTCCGGGTCGACAGACCCTTCTGGTCTTTACAAGGATTCCGGCCAAGCCAACTTTAACCTCCCTGGCTCGAGTTGTTGTCTACTTGTTTCAGCATTAGTGAACATGGTAATATTTAGATGCTTTTCATAACAGTGTCTGTGTGTGTGTCTTTGTCAGGCATGATGCTGGGAGGTGGTTGTGGTAGAGAGCTGGCTCACTGGATCATACATGGCCGCCCTGAAAAGGATATGTATGGTTACGACATCAGGTACATCAATGCACACTAAGACAGTCTACAAACCTACAGAGGTGAAACTTAATAGTATTTGAGCAGTGACGGTGACCACAGGAGGTTTCATAGGTATGGCGCCGCTCTGTTAAGCACAACATGGTCTCTGTTGAGTTTCTGTTTGGCATTTTATTTGAAAAGACAGCAGGGACTAGAATAATTCTGTTTTTAAGGAAGTCTGATTGATTGTGACTTTTAATGAGCGTTCATCTTTTTAATCCCTCTCCCTGCCGTCGCAGGCGTTTCCATAACTCGCTGACGGACAACACAAGCTGGATCAGAGAGAGGAGCCATGAGTCGTATGCAAAAAACTACTCTGTGGTGTTCCCCTTTGATGAGCCGCTGGCCAGCCGAAACATGAGGAAGGACCCTTTTCATCAGGTAGAGTTCAAGGAAACAACCCGGATGTGCGTCTTTCTTGTTAGTCACACTCCTTTCAACTGCGGTTTGATGAGTCAGCATCGGTTTAATAGCAAAGACACTTTTCTTTTTTCTTCCTCTTACATCTAACAACTATTAATTTAGAAATGATAGCAAATAGGAATAAAAAGAACTATGAATACATTTTAAAACATGTTATACTAAGATAAGACAATACACACTATAACTCCACAAAGGCTATTCTCTTGTTATTTTGTCTGCCCCTGTCATATTGAACAAAGGTTGTTTCTGTATTTTTTTTCTTCCTGAATCCTAAATGTACACATAAACACAGTGTTTGTGTCTATATTAAATAAGTAAATTCTGATTAGTCAAATGAAAGCAAAAACATGCTACTTATCCTGTCGCCTCTCACTGCGATGTTATGAAACAATATTCATATATATTTGTCCTCGATCTGATAAACATTAGGCATAACCTTGGCTCTGTTGAAGCACTCTGTTAGGTAAGCAAGGCTTCTACTTTTTGTGAAAACGTGTAGGCAGTGTTGTGTATCTCTCAGGATTTAGACAGACAGACACCTTTTGGCTTGAGCAAAGCTGGGGGCCAACTTTCTGGCCCCGTATCGACGAGGTTTCCCAGCGTGGACGAAACCAGTTCACCTCTTAATGTCACAGGATCATCTTTGCTGCCATATAACCTGACCGCTCATCATTGATCACTCCTTATATTTTTAGAGGTTGTATGACTCACTTCTTCTCTCGTTTTTCTCCTTAAGCCTTTCATTCCACTCCTTTTTCTGCCCCCCCTCCATGCATCTACCCACGGCCTTCACTCATATGTCTCTCATCTTCTCTCTTTTTGACATCCTCCCCAACACAATTTCCTCTCCTATTCATACTTAATGTCTGTTTCTCCCTCTCTCTCTTCCTGCGGTTGTCACTGTCTTTGTTCTCGTTTCAATCTGTATTTTGTGTGAGTACGAAAAAGAGGTGTCCCTGTTTCTTCTTAACCTTTGGAACTGCAGCGTCTGATTGGACAATTGAAACCGTAAATATCAACATATAAACGATGCACCTGGATCCCCAGGTTGTGCAGGCTTCACCGTCTGTGTGAGCATGAATGTGCGCAGTAGTAGAATTTAGTTCACTTCAGTTGCCAATGTTATAAAATCTAATTTTCGTTGCAAATGGGGATGAAGAACAACTGTGCGTATGCTTCCGTGGCTATCATTGGATATGTTTGCCAAGCTAGTCCTGAAGTACTGGTGATGCAAGTGTTTGCAAAGATATCATCTGTCAAACTCTGACCACATCAGTATTCTCAGTATGTTTACAGACTGTCTCCCCCTCGCTCTCCCCTTATGTCTTCTCTGCTCAAATCGGGAGGCAAATAGCTGATTCAGGCTCAGGCACACTGGAGTTAGTGTAACTTATCCCCGGCAGCTACATTTATTAATGCGCTCCTTGCCAACTTGACTATAAATGATACACTTAGCTTCGGTAGCTTGGTCTCGGATGTCTTTCAGCTTCCTTTCTCTCCTTCGCCCGACAGAAACTGTTAATGGGCCTCGCCACCATATTTTATGCATTAATGACCCACTTAGCCTCGCTTTCCTGTTCCAGACTTCATTTACCTTTAACTGTTGCAATTTCTACCCCCGCTCACGCATGCAGGCATTCTTTCAGAACAGATTACTGTCACACAGATTGCATTAGCAATGTTGTCAATGTATTTTGTAGATCATGCCTACTGCTTACTTACAGCTTGTTTTATTTAGCTTCCTTGACACCTCTCATGCATAATTAACCAGATTTCCCCAAAGGGCTTTTTTAAGATGTACGGAATGAGCAAAGACATGAAGGGATGGTAACTTTTTAAATGTTTTTTCGGTTAGAAGCTTGAGTCTCCATAATTAATGCAAGGAAAATTAAATAACTTTACTTATAGCATCATGCAAATATCGCTTCAAGCTCTTTCGTACTCTGAGGATTTATAAAGAGAGCTCCACCTCTCTGACGAGCAACACACTCGTGACGTACGATGAACGTCAAAGCACCGGAACATTTCTTTCTAAAGACCACACACCGGCTGAGTGCCGTAAATGCCACTATCTGCATCAACTCTTAAGAAGAGCACTTTTATCATATTCGCCCTGCTGATAAGCAAATCCTGGTACCCTTTAGACTGCTTGTAATTTGATAGCAAAAAGTAATCCTTTATCTAATGTAAAACATATGACACTTCAAAGGCTCGATAGATTGGGTCAGCATGCGGCCGTGGCACATTTTCTGTCCGGTTGTACAACACTGTACTATTAAGACAAGTCCGTACTATTACAGGACAGCTTTCTCCAGCCTGCATAAAAACACTTTCATTTGCATAACGGGTGCAGGATCAGGTATTAGCATGTTATCTTCAGTGTAATTGTGACAGAACCACATAACTGCATTCAGGTAGACAGACAGTAGCTCGAAGGAGACCGGTCCCTGTGAGACTGGGTTGATCCAGTCCTCGGCTGCAAGCCCATTAGACCCCTGCTAATCACTCATCGGGGGCCATCACCTAGCAACTAGCCTTCCTCCTGTTGGAGAGCATCAGATAAATGTAGGCAGTTGGCAGATCAAAGAAGGAAAAAAAGAAACACAGAAAAGGTCTAATTATTATTTTTCAAATGAGATTTTGTACACCACACTGGCTCTTGTTCCTCATCAAATTGCTACGTATTACAGCTAAGAGGTAGTTAAGGTCTTTGACTAGCTGTCATTGTGCTTAGTAATGAGTCTGTCTGCTTTTAGGAGGCAATGCAACATTATTTCAGAGTACACACAGACCGTCGCTGATGCTGCTGCTCACACGTTTCCGCCACCTCAGTAGCACGGGTGGTAAATATAGCTCGGTGTGGGAAGTTCTGGCAAGAGACAGCTAGCTGCCTGCTAGGAGGAGAGCATAGCAGCACATACCTACTAACTGTGGGCGACTGTCGGTTTTAACAAGGACGATGGCGAGTGCTGAAATATCTTATTTCAACACCAGTCAAGAAATAAAAAATGAACAAGTGTACTATTTTTGCAATAGTTTTTTTCTAAAATAGTGTTTGACCTTCACTTCTCAGTGTGTTGTATCATGTTGTACGAGGGTAACAATGGAAGTGACTGTCTCTAATGAAGAAAGGTGCTTATAGTGATGAAACTGTGAAGATGTATTATCTGCTTGATGTGTTAAAACGCAACTCTTTGTGAGCAAGTTTCCCTAGTATAACTTTAGAGGCTCATAATCTGTCAGTGTTGTTGTTGGAGCCTGTTCTGCTGTTAGCGCTGCCTAAAAACAGCAGTTAGAATGAGCAAGACTCAGCCGCTGTGATTGCTCTGGCAATTGATGTGAGCAATTCTCTAGATGTGAGGAGTGAAATTGCTGACTATTCGATTAAATGCATGACTGTGCAATTCTGTGAATATATGGTTTTAATATTTTTTTTTAAAACATCCCAATTTCCCAACTTTGACCCATGTTTTTAATGATTTCGAAGGTAATCGCTAAATAGTCAACATTCTGCGCTGTGTGCTTTCTGGTTTAACCTCTGTGTGTGTGTGTGTGTGTGTGTGTGTGTGTGTGTGTGTGTGTGTGTGTGTGTGTCGTAGGTGCTGACGGAGCAGGGCTGTGTGTTCCAGGAGAGACACGGCTGGGAAAGACCGGGCTGGTTCAACAAAGACGGGCCCGCTCCTGTGAGACTCTACAAACATATACTGTACACAAGCATGTGCACGCTAATGATTTATTTACAACCACATATTGACAACAGGCACTTGGAAATATGTAAACAATTGAGATGTAGATTTTTCCACAAGGTTTGCTGGAGAGGGACTGTTAGAAAAGACTGACAATGGACGACACTGACACTGTATCTGGCCCAATGTTTTGTCCTTCTCTCCACATGGAGACTGATGATTAATAAGCCTCTAACTATTTGTTTGTCTTTGTTATTGCACAGCTTATAGACTATGATTACTACGGGGCTTATGACGTTAAGAAGAACGTGAACTACAAATACAACGAATTGCTGGGAAAAGAGTACACCTTTGGCTTCCCTCCACATCATGACGTGGTAAGATACCAAGTGTAAACGTGTGTGTGTGTGCGCGTGTGTTCATGTGTGTTGTTTCGTAGAACAGTGTCATTTATTCAAATTCAGCTTCCTGTTTTGTCAAAGCCGATGTGCCCAAAAAAAAAGCTCCGGGTTGCCAGATGAGTGTGAACACTCTCTGAAGGCTCCCGGGAGGAAAGGGAACACGTGTCCTCATGGGAAATGACAATCATGGACAACCGGCAGTGAGGAGGGAACTGTTAGTGACGTTTATGGTGCATAGTGTGCACGCCAAACTAACTCTGCAGCTCAGAAGGCAGATCACTCGGAGAGAATTACCAACCTTGACGTCAGAATCTCTCTATTAGTTTTCCCTTTAATGTTACAGTGATAAATGTCGGCTTCAAGGATCTGGATCCAAATATCTTAGAAATGTTTGGCAACCAGAGAAACACGCATTTATCTCGGAAGGGAATTTCTTCCAGTTTGGCACAAACGTCTACTTGGACTCAAGAATTAACTGATTTGATTTTGGTGGTCAACGGTCATTGTCACCTCACAAAACACGTGTTTGGTATTCATGTGCATCAAGTATTCATATGATAATTTCAAACAAATCTCTCATAGAATGAACTGATGAAGTGACAACATTTTGTCGTGGATGTAAACTGCAACTTAAAGGCTTAAATTATATTTGTTCTATTGCAGATTAAGAGTGAGTGCCTCTCGTGTAGACATGGTGTGGCAGTGTTTGACATGTCCTACTTTGGAAAGTTCTATCTCACTGGACCAGATGCGAAGAAGGCGGCTGATTGGCTGTTCACTGCTGATGTCAACAAGAAGCCAGGTCAGCGGGAGCACACACACACACACACACACACACACACACACACACACACACACACACACACACACACACACACACACACACACACACACACACACACACAAATGCACAAACAGATGGGAGAGAAGATTGACAGAATGAAGAGGGCAGATGCATGGATAGGGAGACTAAACAAGATGCCAACACAGGAGCAAAACAATCCACTCTTCCACAAAATCTCAAATACCACGAATGCTTATAACAGGTGATTCCAAACCTTTGTCTTTCATTGTATTTCAAAATGATCAATAACATCATTATCATCTAATAACATTCATATGTGTCAAGATGTCCTTGTTACAAGGAAAACGGGAAAAAAAAAAACATGAATATGAATAGACGTGAAACAGAGTTAAGTATAATTTAGGTTCCACAGGTTAAGAAAACACTAGAGGGAAAGAAGAGCATTTATTTAAAAGCATGTTGAATGATTATAATTGTTTCTATAAATATACAAAGTAGAAGGTCCCAAATAGTTTTTATATAGAGCCATATGTACAGATAGGTCTGAGGGGGAATCAAAAAAGAAAAGGAAAAAAAAACCTAAGCTAGGATTATGTGTCAGAGGCACATACAGACAAATATATACTAAAATGTAAAATCCAGCAAGGGAATACTGGGGCATCCGGATACCACCCAGCCTCTGGTGTATCAATTTTGATCAGTATTATTTTGACTATTTTGTCTCTTTAGATAAAAAATAAATAAAAATGCAACTAGATTCCTGGAATAAGCGGGGGAAACAGAAACTTCCTGCTTATGTTGAGCAACGTTGACGCACTACCTTTGTGCCAAGCCTTCAGAGACCACCTGATTGCAGACAGAATTGCATACTGAAAGTGAGGCTTATGTGAGGGGACCAAGCAAGGGGGTCGTTATTCGATGGCCATTATATTGTGCAATCAATATTTACATCATAAGGATACATGTATCTATTGATACTTTAAGCTTTCACAGCTGCTGTTTATTTTCTGCAGCCTGTGCCGTTCCATATTTGTGCTAACATCTGCTAACCCGTTATTATCCTCCACTAAGTATGACAACCAGATCTCACCCCACCTACGAAGGTAGTTGCAAAAGCTTTTTCGACATCTTAGGTGACACATGGTGTGACCTTGATTTACGGCCCCTTTGTCCCTCACTCTCTCCTTTGTGCATCCACTTCTCACTCGCAGCACTTACAGCCGTCACACTCGCCCCGAGAACATTTATGTCTCAGCAGGCCGACCTATGCTTCGCTTACACATTTACACACCGTTTTCTTTAACACCGGTGACAGAATGAAACCGTAACACTCATTTGTTCAAATGAGTGATGACTGGGGAACAGCCACGTTTTAGCATGCCACTTGAGCATGTCACTCAGCAACTTTGGCCTACGGATTACAGGAATTTTTGTGGGTTTTTTTTTCCGTCTCCTGTAATTATGATGCACACTTCATTCACTGGGAAATTATTTTGATGATATTCTCACAATGACTAGGTTTTTGTTTAGTGATGTTCTTAGCTTTGATGGGGTTCGTAGTTCAGTCGTAACTATTTTATATCTGAGGAAGAGATTTGTAATTGTTGCCCCTTTTTAAAGCAAGTTGTAAAAGAAGTGCACTTGAGTTGATTTCAAAATGTTCATTCTTATTCATATGCAGGAGGGGGGGAAGCACACACGCATGCAGTGGCACACCAAAGCGTACAGACTTGATCACTCATAAAGAATCCTCAAGATTGTCCTCACATTTCTTTTTTTTTATTGTGAGATTTCCTTTGGCATTGTTTCAAGAGACTGCACACGACGTAAGTTAATTGTCTGCGTGTGTGTTTCAGGCTCCACTGTGTATACCTGCATGCTGAATACGAGAGGAGGGACGGAGGCTGACCTGACGGTGAGCAGACTGGAGCCCGGTGCTGCCAACCTGCCGCTGGCACCGCAGTCCAACGGTGAGAAAGACCGAGAGTGTTGTTTCCATATCTGTCTGCTACAGTGGTCAATTGTTCTCTCAGTTATTCAATTCTTCTCTATCATTCCATCACGGTCATGCTTTTGTCATTTTAACTGTTGTATTGTATCTGTTTGTCTATCATTGTGTTGTATCTTATTCTTTTGTTTACTGTTCTTTTTAATTGTCCTGTCTCCCAGTAGCTATCAATACTTTATGTACCTATCATTCCATCTTCTCTTGTATTTTGATGTAGCTATCACTTTCTGTGCTGTTTTATCTGAAGTTCTACTTGAGTTTTTGGTCAGTATTTGTCTGT